>JAJIZL010020597.1:197703-209815 GCA_023969395.1 Amblyomma maculatum | reverse complement strand
CTAGTTCACTATAGTTGGATGTTTACTATTTAGACGGCCGCCATGTAATAACAGTTGGCGATTTTAATTGTGTTACAAACTCATACGTAAATGTTCAAGGCCCTGGTTGAGGGCGACCGACTTGGAACGTACGTGAACTGCAGCACCTGTTTCAGCATTTTGCGCTTCTTGATGCCCACGAACTCATACATGGGTCGCGTTTCTGCTGGACATGGCGTCGTGGTTCATCTGCGAGCAGGCTAGTCCGCGCATATATGTCACAGTCTCTTTCAACGTATGTGTCGGCTATGGATGTTGTGACCTTGCCTCAGACGCCCATTCATATTTCTGACCACCGGCCAGTCATGCTCAGCCTTTCCTTTCCTAGCGTTGGCTCATTTCGTCCGTGGCGTTTAGATGTGCGCGTACTACACGATTAGCGTTCGCGTGAGAGCTTGTCGCAAGCTTTACGCGTCTCGCTTTCTGACAATGCTGCAAATGAATAGGACACGCTCAAATCAATTTGGCGCATACACAGTTTGGTAGAGGGTCGTGCACTACGTCGTCGAGTGTCTCAGGAGCTGGTAGACACGGCTGCGAAGATCCGCATCGCAAGCAGAGCGGGTTGCCATACCCCTCTGATGCGAGCCTGGTGCGACGAGTTACATAGCCGGTATCAGTGCCTTATCGGAGCCTCATCCTTTTCGGCGGCGGCCTGGCGTGGAAGACGTAGTCCATCTGCACATATTGAGGTGATTCGATTTGCGCGGAGAACTTAAATCCATAGCTCAGCGTTGAGCGGAGCGCCCCACTCTGCGTCAAATCTAACTAGGGATTGTATGCGTTTCTTGACGCACTTCAATGGCATGGCGTGTTCAGATGCTACGATTAATGTAGGAGCTGTAGAGACGCATCCAATGTTAGCTGGGTTGCCGCTGGTCAGTCCAGAGATAAATGATGTGCTTTGTGCACTTCCCTCTTAGAAGAGGTAAAGTTAGCTTTAGAGTCAATGAAAACGCGGGTCAGCGCCTGGGCCTGATGGGCTCCCTGTGAAATTTTATTTGAATTTCTGGGACGTTATCGGTCCAGAACTGACCAATGTCCTTAGACAGTGCTTTGAGCATTTAGATTTTCCGCCCAGTTTTCGATGAGGGCGAATAATTTTGATCCCAAAACGTGATCCTGGGTCATCTCGTCCAGAAGAGTGGATGCCAATCACCCTTCTAAACGTAGACTACAAGGCTCTCGCAGCCATCGTGGTTCTGCGCTTGAGTGGTGTGATGGCCTCCCTTATTGGTTGTCATCAGGTGTGCTCTGTTCCTCGAAGGGAAGTACATAGGTTGTCGTACGCCACTCAAGACATTATTGATTACACACAGAGACGCTTAGCTGGTAGCATCCTTGTTTCTTTAGATCAAGAAAAAGCTTTTGACCGGCTAGAAATAATTCGGCGTTCTGGATGCTTTTCAGTTTCCGCAAAATTTCACACGTTTAATTAAAAGCATGTATGATGGCATTCAAAGCACACTGACGATGGATAGGTGGAAAAGTGCCCTTTTCCCTGTGACCCGTGGTGTCCGGCAAGGTTGTCCCCTCTCGTCTTTTTTATTTGCTCTCAGCTTAGAGCTCTATTTGAGGGCAATAATTATAGACCAAAGTATCCGTGGTCTCCCTCTCCCAGGCTGTCACACGCTGCGTGTGACTGCTTACGCGGATGATATTACGTTGACTCTACGTGATGAAGCGAGCCTGCTGCGCTGCCTTCATCTTTTTGTCAGATACAGCATAGTGTCTGGGGCTGCTCTCAATTTCAAAAAAAAAAAAGTAAATATCTTTTAATTGGCTGGCCAGAAGCGCGCCTTAATGGTGTTTTACTAATACGCACAGTGACACCATCCGCATACTTGGCATTGACTATGAGGCACGTGGGATAGCGGAATGAACAGCGGAGATATCAAAGCGGCGCGCACGTGCCGGTTTTGAAAGCTTTCTTTGGTGGTTTAGAGGTGCTCTGTATTGTTTGCGAGTGATCTCACAAACGCGGAATTGCCGATATGCAGCGCAAAAACCGTAAAAGACGTGTGGAATCAGGCACAAGTCTTCACTGGCTTCACTGGCACCACCTGGTCTGGCAGTAATTTCTTCAAAGGGCGCGTCAGAATTTGTGATATGTCAGAGAATGTGATATGATAAGGTGAACGGAAGTCTACCATTTTCATCGAATCGGCCTATCGATCGCCTGTTACTTTTTTTAACCTGCAGGTCTTCATCTGTGTAGTGTAACAAAAAAAATTGGAGCTACATAATCAGTAAAAATGTAACACATGGTGGCTTTCGTATGTGTTTTCATCGATGATTGCGATTCAGTGGTGCTTCGCACGCTTCCGGCTCATGGCCAATTCGACGGGGTCTCGACGAATGGGGATCACCATCTTCTTGCCCCTAACCTGAAGAGATCACAACAGAAAACACAAAACACAATACACAGAACACACAAAAGATCAGGATTTACGCATTGACAGAGGCGCGATAAACACCTTTTTCATTCAAAATGAGACGAACTGCTGGAAAGAAGGGAAGAAAACAAGACATAGAAAAATAAATAGCGAGAAACAGCTTAGGAAGAAAGAAGGAAAGAAACAAAGAGCGAAGAAGCTCCGTGTACGACTGACGCAGAACCGTCTGTTTAGAGTGGCCATTTCGTGTGCCTTTTTCTACTTTAATTATTCGGGACAATAAAAAAAAAAGACAATTTATCTTGTTTGTTCTCTATATTTTCATCCATGGATGCTTAACAGAGATTAGTTTCAGTGAAAGGGTCCGGTACTGCTAACTCTTTTACAGAAGCAGGCAAGTAAGAGACGTTTTCAAAATTGTGATAAAAATACCTACGACTGAACTTAACGTCTCTGAGGAGGCGAGAGGAGAGGAAGGAGGTAATGGATACACTTTCGGTCACTGCACCTACGCCATGACCGCATATCAATCTTAGTGTCGAAACTAACTAGAAAGGCAAAAGAAAAAAAGGAAGCTGTCTCAAGGCGGACAAGACAAGCCTGTATAGATGGCGGCCACAACGGTGGTAGAATCCTTCTTGTTTCGTGATGGTTACACACTGCTTTGCTCGCCGGCTAAACAGTGTCAGGAGGTATCCAGGAAACAGGAGGCGCTCAAGCGGTGAAACATCGAAACGCGCTTACACTTCGTGTCTCGGAAAGCTCAGTATTGCATTAGCTTCGGACCTGGTCTAGACAAATAGGGCTCCTTGTTATTAGGTGGCGAACATGGATGCGACTTAGAACCAGCATCGGCGAGTTCACGAGAAAAAGAAAGGGAATACGTGGCAACAAAAACACCTAGTGTGAGAGAAAGTGGAGGGAATAGAGGGTAAGAGGGCCGCTACATGTATTTTATGCACGTCCTATAGATTTTTGAAGTAAGGGCTCCCTAGGCGCCGCTATAGTGCATGCGGAACTGATGAGTGCATTTGGAGCTAGCGCGGTAGCAGCGGCATTGAAACCACTTTGCGGCAGTCCAGAAAGGGGTCATTCTGACATGTCCTTCGCGGATGAAAAGATGCATGTGACATACGTTGAAGTGCTTTAATTACTCGCGCGTCGAATATAAGGGCCGCAACCTGTTTACACAATGCTTGCACATTGATGCCTTCAAGAAGGTTTAGAGATGAAGGTATAACAAATAAGGTTTCGGTAGCCCTCGTACAACCTCTTTTCCCAAATGGCCAAATGACAAGTGAAGTGAAGGGAAGGTAGTGTGTGGAATTAAAAAGAAATAAAATTAAAGTTGCCCAGTCCACACCGCCCAAAGCAAAATGGACATAAATGAATGCAAAATAAAAGGTTGGCAAACAAATTGTAATGCAGAAAGGGAAAAACAAACTGAAGAAAAAAAGGGACGAAAAGGGGAGGGGGGAGATTGTATGTCAAAGCTAATAACAGCTGAGGGGACTCCTGCTTAGTGGCATTATTTTGAAAACGAGTACAATTATTCTGCTATCAGTTTCCTTGTTCCTATAGGTTAGAAAGCAATGCCTTAGCTTGAAATTACTGATTTTTGGCTGACAGTATTTTCTTGACTCACAGTATTTGGTATCTAGTTCTTGACGATGCCATCCTGACTCACAATGTCCTCCTTGAGTTTTTGACGCACGTATAGTCGTGTGAATAGCTCTTGGTTGATTTGTTCTCTGGGCTGTTCTCTCAGTAAGATTTTATGGACTGGTTGTTTTTGTCGATTGCTGCTGGCGACCCTCTTATAAGCGGTAAGAAAGAGCGAGAAAGAAAGGGCATGAGAAGGCAACCCGTAACTAATACTACTACTACTACTACTACTACTACTACTACTACTACTAATAATAATAATAATAATTGGTTCACAGGAAGGGAAAAAGCGCTGTATCTGTCACACTTGCTATGTGGACACCTGAACCGCGCCGTAAGGGAAGGGCTGAAGGTGGGAGTGAAAGTGGAAAGAGAGAAAGAGGAGCCGTAGTGGAGGGCTACGGAGTAATTTCGACCACCTGGGGATCTTTAACGTGCGCTGACGTCGCACAGCACACGGACGCCACTTCGTTTCGCCTCCATCGAAACGCAGCCGCCGTGGTCGGGTTCGAACCCGGGAACTCCGGACAGTAGTCGGGCGTCTTACCACTGCACCACCCCGGCGGGGCCCGTAACTATCCCCTAAACACTGACCGCGCGTTGAGCCGAGGGCTAGCTTCTCCGAAATAAATGCACCACAGGTTTGCGGGGATGGCCTGCTCTCGACCTCGTAGATATAAATGCGTCAGCATTAGAAACCCCGCCACGAAGAAAAGCTGGCGCCCGGAGTAGTGGTGCGTGCATAGAAGAAATGCATACTTCACCTGCCACCTACCCCGGTTGGAGAGTGGCCAAGTGCAAAGGGTGATATCCTCTTCTGACAGGCAACCGCCTTCAGGAGAGAAAGGCTGGAGGTCAGCTTCCTGGGGGAGAACCACAAAATAAAAAAGAGCAAGAATGACACCGAAAATTAAAAGGGGCTAAGAATGACAACAGAAATTAGAGTGTTCAACGCGGCTTAACCGAATGTAGAGCGAAAGCGGCTGCGGAACCGGAGCACCGGCTGCGAAGCCGACCGCCGGCAGCTGCGTTTCGATGGAGGCGAAATGAAGAGGCTTCCGTATGTTGTGAGATGTCAGTGCACGTTTATGATCCCCAGCGGTCGAAATTAGTCCGTTGCAGGCAGAACCCACTTCCATGTCCTGAGCGTGCAATATGGGCAACCGCTTTCCTGCTCCCCTCAATCGGCTCATCGAGGCGGCGCGCGTATGCGTAGTGCGAAAACGACTCTTCTCCTCGTCTCCGCACCGGCGCGCGTATCTGCTGGGATGCCGCTACTACCGCTACCTTCCTCTTCCTCTTTGTAGCGAGCGCAGCGGTGGAGGTGGTGGTAACAACTTTTATTGCCACGAAATGAAAGGAATTATTTCGGGCTGGGGCGAGTCTAGGGTGGCCTCCAGTCGGGAGCGACCTCTTGAGCTCGCGTGACGAGGGCCAGTTGCGTAGTTTTCCTTGGGCTGGCCAACAGCTTGTCCCATTCCTCCGCTGAGGCAGCTGGCAAGAGTGTCTTTGGAGGGGGATTGCTGGCGCATTCCCACAGTATATGGTCTTGAGTGGCCTGCGTCCCGTCACCGCAGTGCCGGCATGCAGGGTTGAATTCTCCGTTTGTAATTAACGATAGTCGGTAGGGGCTAAGAATGGCCTTTGTTTGTAGGCGTCTGAGTGTCGTGGCTTGCGCCCGGTCGAGGTCGGGGTGAGGGGCGGGGTACGTGCATCTTAGCTCGCGATAAAAGTTTGTTACCTCCGCGTATGTGCGCGGTGCCTCCACAGGCGCGTCCGTTCCCGATAGATCTCCCGTCTCCCGGTTGGTTAAGCCTCGGGCTAGACGGTCGACCCCTTCGTTTCCGGAGTTACCCGCGTGAGCCGGAACCCATACGAGATTGATGTTGTGATTGAGAGATCGGTTGCGCAGAATTCGCGCCGCGAGTGCGCTTACAGAATTTTTGGCGAAATTTTGAACGGCGCTTTTTGAGTCGCTTAGAATAGTTTTGGTGTGGGGATCCGCGATGGCCAGTGCGATAGCTACTTCCTCTGCCTCGCATATGGAGCTAGCATGAAATGTTATAGCGTTAATGAAGGTTGACTTTGGAGTGGCCATACATGCCACGTATGCTCCGTTTTTGATGTGCTGAGCTGCATCCACGTACACTGCTTGTGGATCGTCCTCGTACTGTTTCTCAAGGGTCTGTGCCCTTGTCTTCCTGCGGGCATCATGTCTACCTGGTAGCATGTTTTTGGCTATTGGTTTAACAACTAGTCTACTAGTTATGTCAGCCGATAAATGGGATGTTGCGCACACCTCCTCAGTGGGGTGGATGTGGAGCTTGTCGAGAATTACGCGTCCCGCAAGGCTGCGTGACAGGCGGGTCACTTGTGCTGTCTTATGGGCTTCAATTAGTTCAGATAGTGTGTTAAAAATTCCTAACTGCAGTAGTCGATCTGAGTTAGCGTATACTGGTAAGCTAAGGGCCGCTTTGTATGCTGTTCTAATTATGCTATTAAGTGCATGTTCGTCTACGACGCAGATGATAGTACGGGCAAGCGTACATGATTCTGCTTATCATAAAGGCTTGGATAATCCTGCACAGGTCGGCTTCTCTCATACCCCTGCGACGTGTGGCAATGCGTCTCACCAGCCCACCTATCTGGTGCGCCGTGACGCGTAGCCGGCGTATAGCTTCTGTGTTCTGCGTATTATTCTGAATCAACATTCCGAGAGCTCTGATCGTGGCTACCGGGGGTATCGGATGGTTGTCAATGTGTAACTGGATAGGTTCTCGAGAATCTGGCTTTACCTGTGAAGCTTGTTTGTTCCTTATAACTAATAGTTCTGATTTAGCCGGTGAACAGGTAAGGCCGTTTTCCTGCACATAAGACTGTACCGTGTCGATAGCTCGTTGTAATGAATCTGTAATATCTCCATCGGAGCCAGAATTGGTCCATATGGTGATGTCGTCGGCGTATATGGAATGATGTATGTGTGGGATATCATCTAACAGACGCGGGAGGCCGCTCATAACGATGTTGAAGAGAAAAGGTGAAAGTACGGCGCCTTGCGGTGTTCCTCTCGTCCCTAGTGTAATTTTGTCGCTAACTTTGTCAACGAAATGGAGCGTAGCCGTACGCGCATTCAGAAAGGCAGCGATGTAGTCGTATGTCCGTTTGCCTACGTGTAACTGTGAGAGGTGATTGAGGATGGAAGCGTGTGACACATTGTCGAAGGCCTTACTCACATCGAGTCCCAGGATGGTTCGCGTGGCTCTTATGCGATTTGTATCTAGAATGTCTTGTTGAATTTGCCACATAATGTCCTGAGTCGAAAGACCTGCTCGAAACCCAATCATGGACGGGGGAAACGTGCCTTCCGCATCGGTGTGCATAAGGAGCCTGTTTAAGACAACGTGTTCCATTACCTTCCCGAGACATGACGTTAGCGAGATTGGGCGGAGGTTCCCCATCTCGAGTCTTTTGCCCGGTTTGGGTATGAAAATAATTTTAGCGTGCTTCCATTCCTCAGGGACGCTGCCCTCTGTCCAGTACCTGTTGAAGAGGTCCGTAAGAGCCTCTACTGACTGGTCTTCTAAATTGCGCAACATCTTATTGGTGATGCAATCTTCCCCCGGTGCCGAGGTGGTGTTAATTTTGTTAAGAGCAGCCCTAATCTCTGCTACGGTAAAGACGCTATCCATGCGAGGATTATCCAATCCTGAGTACCCATCTGGCGTGGGTATATCCTGGGAGGTGTTAATGTATTTATCTTTTAAAGTGGTCATGAGCTCTTCGTCGGTGCCTTGGAAAGATTGCGAGATCCTATGTAGGTTCTTGTGGGAATCTGCCTTAGTTCTCGTAGGGTCCAGTAAATGTCTAAGTAAAAACCACGTGTTCTTGTTGCCCAGTTGCCCATTAAGGCGGTCGCAAGTCTGATGCCACTGTTCTAGGCTAAGTTCCCACGAGTAAGCCTCGATTTCCTTTTCAAGCCGGGTTAGCCGAATTTTTAAACGTCGGTTATGCTTATTTTTACGCCATCGAGCATGGATACTTCCTTGTGCTTCAATCATGTGCACTAGCTTAGCGTCCGGACTGGGGCTGCTGTCCTCAAGGGCAACAGTTTTTGAAGTGTTTGCGGCGTCTTGCAACAGACGCTCCGTCCATTGTCTTAAATCTACTATACTTTCCGCTGGCCTTTGCGAGCGGACATATCTAAAGGCGTCCCAGTTCGTGTGCTTCACTTCCTGGCGACGCATTTTGCAATGCGTAGCTCGGAAAGTGGTACATAGTACATAGTGGTCGCTTCCTATGTTTGTATTTAGGTTTTCCCATCTCGCATCGGGGATATTTCTGGCAAAGGTAAGGTCAGGGCACGTATCCCTGGTTACACTGTTACCAATGCGCGTAGGTTTATCAGGGTCGACGAGTAAGGTATGCCCTAGCGCCTGGGCTGTCTCCCATAATTTAGTTCCCTTTCTACTGTTAACTGAGTAGCCCCATTCTGCATGGGGTGCGTTAAAGTCTCCAACAGTCAGCAACATTCCATTATGAGCGGCTACATGCGCCTTACGGAAGAGTGTGGCTATTTTCGTGCTGTTGTCTTTAGGTGGACTATATACGTTTAGAATGTAAAGGGGAGATTCTGTTCGTTTGTTCGGCAGGATTTGTATAAATGTATGAGAGACCTCCGGTATTTCCAAATCTAGTTGGTTTGCAGTTAGATTACTGTGTACAAGTGTAGCTGTGATCGGCCGGCACTCAGCCGACACTTTCTCATTGTATGCTGTATACCCTGCAAGCTTTACTTCTGTATTCGTCTCTTGAAGTGCTATGACTACCGGCCTGTTTGTTTGGGCCAAAACTGCATATTCCAGAGCCTTGCGCTTGGCTCGGAATCCCCTGCAGTTCCATTGCCACACTATAACAGGTGTACTAGCCATCGCGTATCGGGTAAGGTTCCGCTCGCGCGGGTTGCAATACGCTGGGTCGGAGAATGCTGCTGGGGGACGGACGCGCCGAAGCACCGTCAGCTGGGCGTGAGAATGCTGTGTGGGCGGGAGGCAAAGAGCCTGCATTTGGCGTTGGAGATATCAGATTGCTAGGGGATGCTAGTGCGTTAACCCTGGTTGTAAGCGTGTCGAGTTTAGCTAGGACAGTTTCGAAAGTAGTCGGAAACTTTTCCATTGTGTCAGTTACTTTGTTAAGCTGTGGTATTAATTTCTGGATAGTTTCCTCCACCTTGGCTAGTCTTTGGTCTATTTTTGCAAATCTCTCTTCATAATTACTCTCTAAGTCATCTGTATCTGGCCGAGGTACCGAAGGTGCCTTTCGTTTGTTACGGCGGTTTTGATCTACTTCCATGTCCTCATTGCGGCTGACTTCAAGGCGAGCGCAAGCCACAGACGACTGTTCATTTTTTGATTGCGCATTTGCAGCTTCTAGCTGTTTGATTTTTGCGTTAGACTGAGCTAACTGTTGTTGCAGTTGTCGGACTAACTCTGCCAGCTCCCTTACCTGTGGGTCGGGTGCTCGGCGTTGCTTGTCTGTAAGTGGAGTCTTCCATGCCAAATGTTTGGCAGGTCTTCCTTCTTCTCCGGAGTTGGAGTTGATCCGCGAGCTGCGTCTCTGGGACGATGACCTGCTCCTATCTCTGCTCCCACTGCGTCCACGTAGAGGGGGAAAAGAGTCATCTCTTGGTTCCTGCAGCTGAAGTGGTGGACTTGTGGCGAGGTCAGTTGGGGGACTGCTGCTTTGCAGTGGCGGGAAGGATTCATCCCTTGGAGGTGGTTGTTGGTGGCCGCGTTCTCGGGGACGGGACTGGCGGCCGCTTGGCGAACTGTCTGGGTCAGTGGCAGTGTCCGTGGGGGACTGTGAAGATTTGCGCCTGTGGCTAGACACGAAGCGGTATTTGCAGCTTCTGCTGCCTGTTGGATGTGAGCCTTTGCATACGATGCACATGGCTTGGCAGGTAGGTGGTTGGCCGGCTGGTGGGGAGTCGTGAGCGACGCCGCAGCGGCGGCATGTAGGTATTCGTGGTTGGGGGCACACGTCCGCTCGGTGACCCAGCTTGCGACAGTTGAAGCACGCCTCCGGACGAGGCTTCAAAGGGAAGACTTCGAAAGTAAACCCCAAGTACCGCACGTATCGGGGCAGCTCGGTGTTGGCGAACGTAACGACGAAGTGCTGCGTCTTGCCCATACGACGCGCAGCAACGATGGGGAGATCGGGATTTCGAGCGCGGAGCTCAGCCAGGATCTCGGCATCGTTTTCGTAACTGTAAGCTCGGTACAAAATCCCCCGTACGGAATTGTCCGGGGCTGGGGCGTAGGCGGCAACCGGGACTACTGTCTTGTCGATGGTGATGGTGCCGATCTTGGCGTAAGACACTGCACGGGCATTGTCAGGCGTGCTCACTGTGATGGTGTTGTTAGTGGGGTGTATGCGGACTTGGTCGGCAGTAACCGCTAGGCGGTGGTCGACGTTGGCGGCTGCGTAGATAGCAAGTGCAAGTCGTGCGGGGCCTACGGTGTGAAGGTTCAGCGTGCCCTGTGGACGGAGGACGATCTTGAGGTGTTCCGAGGGCAGGCGGGGCAGAGGACGCTTTTTGGTCAAAGGTGGAGGGCGTCCGCGTGTCCGCGGATTCGGTACAGTCGATGTCGTGGCTGGCGTCTGAGCCTCGGCAGGTTGTTTCTTGGGCGGAGATGGTCTTCGGTACCGGCGTTGCATCTCGAATGCCGTCCATGAGCCATCGGATAACTCCGCGGCGGTAATGTCGGTGCCTTCCACAGTGTAAGGCATAGTCAAGGCGGTGTTGGGCTTGGCGGGACGCGACGTCGCCACCGCCGCTGCGCGCGAACGCGCCGATGTCGTGAGGCAGCGATAGGCTTAGCTGTCGCAGCTGTTGCGGCCAAAAATATTTGGTCGAAAAATCATCAAACTGCTTGCCTTGGTCTGGAAATCAGCACACCGGGTCCGGAGCGATAGACGAACGTCCAGGGCAAAGTTGGTGAACGCAAGTGGCAAGAAATACGAAATTTTGCTGTGAAATCACGGAGCTCATGTGAGATGCGTCCGCTCGCTCCACGATCCTGTAGATTTCTCTACTGTGCCAGAGTACCCAGGCTCGAACCCGACCGGCGGCGCTTTGGTGGGGGCGAAATGAAGAGGCGTCTCCGCAGCGGTGGAAACGAAGAGGCGTCGTGTGCTGTGCGATGTCAGCGCACGTTAAAGATCCCCAGGTGGTCGAAATTACTCCGTAGCTCTCCACTACGGCTCCTCTTTCTCTCTTTCCACTTTCACTCCCATCTTCCTCCCTTCCCTTACGGCGCGGTTGAGGTGTCCACAGAAAAAGAAGTGAGACAGTTACCGCGCCTTTCCCTTCCTATAAATAAAAAATCAGTATAAAAAAAAATCAGTACGCCTGTGGAATGACGCAGCTGGCTGCCATGGTTACGGTGCGTGCGCAGTAGCGGCTTGTGCCACGCACGGCGACCTTGGCTTTAGATGGCGTAGTGAAGAAAAAGGAAAGTTTTTGAGGAGTTTGGTAAGCAAATATTAGCTAAGTGAACAACAACAAAAAAAAAAAAAACACAGCAAAGTATACAGGAAAACACGAGAAGGCAAAAAGTGGCTAAACTAGGCCATTGCCCAGTTAAACAATCGGCCTGAGCCGATGGCTTGGGTGGTCGCTTCTCATCGATGCTCCCTGCGCTCTCCAGCGCGGGTCTTCTATTCGATCTTTTGTCCAAGTTCTGAAAGTCGAAGGCCCCCATTATGCGATGTCTTCGGAGCTGTGGGAGTTGGGCATTAATTGTGCGCTGAACCTCTGCCTCCCTACGCTACCGAGCGTAGGGAGGCAGCAGCGATTGATATTCATGTCGGGTGGTACGTTACGATTACTTGATAATGAGCATGTGCGAGATAATAGACTGCTCAACGCAAATATTTGGGAAAGATGGCAGGAATACATAGCTAACAAGAGCGCGTAAAACATGAAGAACAGAGAGAATAGGAATACAAAAGGC
>JAJIZL010020597.1:161701-172703 GCA_023969395.1 Amblyomma maculatum | reverse complement strand
AAGAAAACGAGATTCACGCTCTCTCTGAATATTTAGCGATGAAGTGTTAGCGGGTGTTTGTCATGTGGGAGGTTAATAGGTTTGTTAGTTGTGTTGAAGTGTTTAATCTTGACTTACGCACGCGCACTGTTTCTAAAAGGGCACCGCGGTGGTTTTCACGTGTCTCGTTTTGATTTTATCTGGGTTGGTTCCTATATAACTTCACCTTTCTTCAAATAAAAATTCAGTTGTTAGAAAGCGCTTGTGTCGTCTCCTGTTCCTTTTAGTCCTGTGTTTTCGCGCTGCTTTAAGATGAATCCAATCCAACTCGCCCAATTTTCTATACTTGTATATTACTCCAATCGGAGCCCGTGAGGTATTTGAATAAAAAAAACCCCGCAGAACACAAACGAGGAACCTTTACTTACAGCGGCTAATTAAGGTACATCGCGGCCTGCGATTGCACAAGGTTTTGCCGAAGTCACCATCTTTTGAATGAAGAAGCTGACGAAGTTTTTTTTTTTTTTCTCTCAGATACACAATATGCACGAGACGCGGCCGGTTAATCGATGAAGCTCGTTGGTAATGCCGCGCTTACGGTGAAACATGCGCCTAATATATAACTGCATCCATATGACATATGTGTAGCGCAAAATGACAATCGAGGGACACAGAAAAGGTACACAACACAGGTGCTGTCTGTAGCGCCTGTATACACTCTTTGTGCTACACACTGCCATATGGAGCACCGTTACCGACTCGCCCAGGTTTGCATCCTTGTGAATATAACTGCATGCTCTAAAAATGTTTCTCGCCAACAAAAGCAGTTGCCGTTTACCGTCCGTCATTTCTATCGATGCTTCGTTCCCATTGTACAGAATGCGTACTTACGTAGCATCAGATAGCGCAGTAATACGTACGCTCTTTGTTCTAGCGGTAGCCCCGTTTGCCAAAAAAGCAAGTCTTCTCTGTGCACCACCGCTTTCTCTTTGGCATTTTTCTCTGCAGTCTAGTGATAGATATTGGGGAAACAACAATCGGGAACCGCGCTTCACCACTGGCGACACAGTAAAAAAAGAAGGGATACAGGCGAGCACAGAACGCGCGCACAAAACGAGGAAAAAAAAACCGATGCAATCGTCGCCGTGCAGGTAGAAGTGCGGAACGACTCGCATGAGCAAACACCTACTCCGTAAATAAACTACTGCACCTTCGTGAAAGCAAAAGAGGCGCAGAAGCAGGTTTAACACGCACGCACAACACCAACAGATTGCCGTATAGTGAAGAGAGAAAACTGCGTCGTCTGCTCAGGTGGCACCCTCCCGACAAGCAGCGCCCTCTGCCGCTAACGATTGGCTTTCATTGCAAATAGCGCCATCCTCGCCCATAGGGAAGCGCGGGCGCTCGTCACACTAGCCAGTATATTCTAGGCACTATAGTCGGCGGCCGCGTTTCCATGGAGGCGAAATGGCGTCCATGTGCTGTGCGATGTCAGCGCACGTTAAAGATCCTCAGGTGGTCGAAATTACTCCGTAGCCCTCCACTACGGCTCCTCTTTCTCTCTTTCCACTTTTACTCTCACCTTCCTCCCTTCCCTTACGGCGCGGTTGAGGTGTCCACAGAAAACAAGTGAGACAGTTACCGCGCATTTCACTTCCTATAAATCAATCAATCAATCAATCAATCAATCACTCAATCAATCAATCAATCAATCAATCAATCAATCAATCAATCAATCAATCAATCAATCAATCAATCAATAAATAAATAAATAAATAAATAAATAAATAAATAAATAAATAAATAAATAAATAAATCAACCTTATAGAGCGTGCGATGCTGTCGAGGGCTAAGGCGGCTATGCTAGCTGTACACTGTCGACGAGGTCCGCTGTGTCGGCGGCAAGTGAAGCTACCTGCGCGGCAGCTGACATCGCCGAACCACGGTCACAAGTGGAGAGACTGCTGCGTGCTAACACTTTTAGTTGCAAGGGATGGAGCATGCTGTTCGACGGAATAAAGAAGATGGAGGACACACAGCGTGCTTCACGTAATTTCTCCTGTTTGTTTTTCTTCATTGCTGTAGTTAATATAGCCAACCGGGCTGTGGACCTTTCAACGATTCTGTTAGACCGCTGCTCTATTGCTGGTTCCCAGACGCGACTCCTGTTGCTTTTATCACGAAAGACGCCCCCATAATTGAGGAAGCATCCGTGTCCTGTCACGAGACACGGATGCTTCGAGTGTCACCTGCGCTGGAGATGGGGCTGAGTCTTTCTTTTCCGCAGCAATCAACACCTGCAATGACGATTCAGGAGATCGTTTTCTTGCCAGCTGCGGAACGTTGAGTCTGTCGCTTTTGTGAGGAGGGATAGAGGAAGCAATCATGTCTCCTCCCTGACATCCGTCACGTGTACCTTACCAAAAAAGATACAAGTCACCACTGCCTTTTTGATTTCTTTCAGTTATTTCGATGAAATTTTGAATTTATCTTTTTCAAGCTTCTTTTAACTTTGGTCTTTCATCATTTTTTACTTGAAAACAAAGCCATCAATGAAATGAGAAATTGTGTTACACTACGAATGCTAATAATCGCCAATCGATATCACTGTTCTAAATGTTGTATTAACATGCGGTAAAAATGGCTCATATTAATAAGAATGGTCACTTTTGCCTCTGGTTGCGGACCGGAATCACCATAATATTCACTCTTGCTGTTTTTGCTGATGTAGAAGAGTCAGAAACATCAGTGTAGAGCTGTACGAGATAGCATATGCATGTATGCTCCTCACAAACCTAAATGGCGCAATCAATTATTCTTTATGTTCACAACATCAAATATTTAGTTCTGGAAATTTAATATTAAAAATTTTACTTGAAATGATATGTTTACTTGAAGTAACCACAAAAACGTGGCCGATGCATCCAATTTGTTAGCTAAAGAAAACATTTCAAAAGAGTTATAGTGATGGACTAGTTGTTTTTCAGCTATTATATTGATCTCATTAAGCGAAAAATGCCCATGTTTCATCCTGCGTGCTTCTTTTCATGTCTTGTGTGCGTGCTTTGCGCCAAAAAAAAAATAATGCAATAATAAATAATGCAAATAATTCTTCCTAGCCTCAGCCAGAAGTCATAGCCATATGATTACTTCAAACTAACTGCTATAGTTCCTCTCCCTTTAGACTGGTTTAACAGCTCCTACTTTTTATTACGCTAGCTTTGTTTAGAGTGAGTGACGTGTATGGACTTTTGCAAAATACGAAACAAGCACTTTAACTTCCACAATGGCATTTCCGAAGAGCTCGTTTCATGGTAATGCTTATACACGAATGTCAGCAGTTTGTGCTGTTAACATTGCTCATTCCAGACTTATTTATATCCTTTGCACTGAGAATTCCCGATAAGCATTAATCGCGTCTTCATTTCGAACTCGTTATTGCACGTTTTGAGGCAGTGTAATTTTAATTGGTGCACTTTTCAGTCAATAGGGGACAAAAACTGTAGGTCGTTGAGAGAACAGTTGCAAATGGGTGGTTCCCATACGCCGAGAGGCGGTTGAACCGGAAGTTGTTGAAGGTCGGGATGTCAAGAGTTTTTTCAATTTATGAATTAGAATGAGTAAATATGCATTGTTCCCCAAGGCACTGTTTCAGGTGATTAGGATCATCTGTTGTGTTAAAAAATCGCTTCGTGAATTTAGTCGCTAACCACAGGGTCAGCCGCGCCGAGATCGCTCTCCAAATAGCCGATCATGATTTTAACTGCCGAGAAAAGGGTCACAGCTGAAACACCTAAATTCAGTTGCTGTACCTCTGTAGCAAGATATCTGTCTGTTTGGATACGAGACGTGTCTATGCAGTCACAAGCCGTCAAACGAGCTGCAATGTGGAGAACGCCAACCGGAAGGCTGAAATCGTCCGGCTCACTCGCAAGCCGCGAGCTTATCGTACAACACCTAATCGCTTGTTTACTTATTCCTCCTCCTCCGATTCCGCCCCATTCCCACATGCGGGTAGAAGCCCACACTCTTGCGTATCCGCTTGAAAAACAATACTACAAAGGCCACAAATCCGTCGGCGCTTCACGTCTGTGACTGCTCATACGAGGACAGTACACCCTGTTCCCCACGACACACCTAAGCTAAAAACATTGAACAGCGTGCCGCCATGTTCTCGCTATGCAAAGTCTGTTCTCTTATCTCACATTTGCTGTTCGGTAAATATTGGCAGCACATTTAAGAAACAAAGAAAGCGCCAAAGTACTTCGTTCCCATAGCTACCCATTCTGAAGTTTATGAATGGCTCCTAATTTTGCAACACGGCTACTTTAGTCACGTTTATACGACGTTACGGCAGCTGCTGTTTCCGCCTGAACCCACACGAGGGCAGTTTGTGCGGCGTGCGCTGCAAACTTCGATCCATTCATTCCGTGATAGAGCAGCATGCAGGCACAAACGCACATGCCCGCATATTCACAAGAAACCTCGCTTTGCCTCTAGACCAGCTGCTACGCATAGCGTCATTTCTTGGCCCCAAGCTCCACGACCTCCACGGCCCTAGCTCTTGCAAAGGCTCGCATGTGAGGGAGAGGAGACCGTTTTTAAAGCGATCGGTCGCAGCGTCATCGCCATCAGGCCTTTTCTACTCCTGCTCCACGCACGTGCCATACAAAAGCCGACGACGACGCCAGGTCTGGCGCCGGCCTCGGCCCTAAATAGTGGGGCGTCAAAGTGCTCCCAAGGCCTCGACGGCATATACAAGGAGGCGGCTAAAAGGTGACTGGTAGCGGCGGCTGGGTTTCTTTTCTCGATGGGGTGGCTGAAAAATAATTGAGGACATGGTGATATGAAAAGGGGAACTCCTTTCATACAATAAAAAGTGAAAGGACAACGTTTCGCTAAAAGATTCTAAGTGCATCGGGAGTTGAGGCGTTCCTTTCCGCGTTTCTAAGCAGCGCAACGGAAGGAACCAAGTTTTAAGGCCAAAGCTTGCGCGAAGGCCTATCTTTAGCGAAGATGGGGAAGTTTGGAACTTTCGCATTCAGCATTGCTGTTTGACCTGAGAGGAAGCTCGCACTTTAACGCTGCATTTAGGCATGCATACACTCATAAATACTCAGGCACGGAAACGATGCAACGTACATACAAACGCTCGCAAAAATTGCAGTAAATCCTTCGTGTTATCATATGAAACAGAGGAAACCCAATTTTAGTGCACTGTGGTCCGTACAAAATTTTCTTTTGTGGGAAGTTTTTGTTTTGTTTTGTAGTTATGTTTTGTCTGATCAGGAAATAAAAGGACACCCATCGTGAGCTAATAAAATTCGTGAAAATTGTAAGTGTCCGAGGGTAAGTTGATAACCATAATGCTAATAATAACTCTGAAAATAATATTGTTTATTTCGCCAACGCAATGAACATAGGGGCAGGGCACCCATAGTGCAAACGGTTGCCTCTTGGACTGCTTGACTTAAATGAGAGATGGTACGCGTGCCATTTATCATTTTATACTTTACGCTAAATTTCCCAACTCGTGAAAAGCAACTACGGTTACATTCGAGAAAATGTGGTACCTCAGTCCCCAGCACCACTGTCTATCTCCATTCTCCTTTTCCTCTCTTCCAACCCTCGTTAATCAGAGCTAAGGACAAAAGCGTCGACCGAAGGAGGCGAAACTGCCGAGAGCCCTGTCTGCGATGGTGTTATGCCTCATTACGATTTACAGCGGACGTAAGCGTTAAACGCTCTTTGCTTGCGCTAATTCATTAGCTATACAAGTATCCGTGAGACCGGCCTTCAATGTGCTGGCGATTAAACAAAAGCACCGAGGAATTTTAATTGTTTTTTCAAGGAATTAATGACGAAGGGCTGTTTGTAGATCCTAATGAGCTGTCTCGAATGACAAACAACACATAACGCGCAGTTGCGCCGCTTAACGCAAACACTGAAATTTGAGGCCCTAACGTAGCCAGGATATATAATACAGAAGGTGGCTATTGCTGAACATCTTACATGATAAAGTAGGGCTATCTCCCGCACCTGAAAAATCTGAATTGCTGCTGATTGCAAAAACTCGCTATCAGCGCCAACATAACCTACAGCGACTCTCGAGACCCTACCAATAGTTACCAGTATTCAAGACCTCGCACAAGCACCCCCTAACCCTTCAGGATATACCATATGCACTGATTCAATACAAGCTATACGCGCCATTCACACGGGTCGCATTCCTGAAGAACTACACGATGATCTACACAGAGCTCTTACCAAACTACGTCCCCACACTGTAACACTGAGGTGGATTCCTGGTCACGCTGGAATCGCAGGCAATGAGGTAGTGCATCGCCTCGCCCGCGAACTTCAACACCGGGCGCCTGGGATTCCCTGGCCTTATCCACCAACGTGGGACACTACTTTTCACTACATAAAAGAAATCAACGTTCACTACGACAACATTAGAGAAACTCTCCGTACACTTCCTCTTCTTGATAAATCTCTCACTACCACGCAAATCCGCATTCTTAGACGCATACAACTAAATACACTGCTTACTCCTGCCCGATCTTTTCTATACAGAATCATACATTCCCCTGCATGCCCAAATTGCCCAGAACACTATGCAAACTTGGAGCATTGCATCTTTTCATGCCCTGTCGCCCTCCAATCTCCTCACTTTCCACAGATATATACCGGTCAATTCGGCAAAAGGAGGATTTATTTCTAGGAAAGTAAAAATTCACAGACGATGAATGAGCGCGTTAGACTTGCACATGATGCTACGTGATTGTCCTCGCCTACTGTATTCGAACAAGTTATGAGGTATTGACGGTCGTTAGTGAACCGTTTACTACACCTTTTCATTCATCGTGAGAGACATACCTATCGCACACAATCACTATCGCTTTGCACAAAGGGACGTACTTTTCTACACACATCTGACGATTTCAGTGACTGAGCGCCCGCGCTCTAGTGCACCTTCGGCAAATCACTGTCACGTCACGTCACCAGCCACCCAATCACCTACTGCGGACATGCTCATGAATTTTCTAGACTGCGATGCTTGAAACGGGAAGGAAGGGAGCAACGGTTCCCGTGTTTAAAGTGACCTGTCATCTATAACCTGCCAGGGGCACGCTCGAAATTTCTGACATGGGGGAACAAAAACACATTTATTGCAATAGCAATACTGCGCGAGGTTTCGAGTCGTCGCGTGGTCCCGGCGGAGGCCACGCTTATCCTTGAGCAGCAGAGGAGGAGGAGGAAAAGGAGGAGCAGTAGAAGAAGAAGAAGAAGAAGAAGAAGAAGGCTCTCGCGTCATACTCTTAAAGGATGAGCTTAAGTGTCCCCAATAATGTATATCACCTTACACAGATAGGGCGTGATAGGGGAGCAATGTAGTAGCCAAAAGAAGCTTCCGCCGTTGCTATCGCAATTAAACTAGGGTTAACCAAAGTTGAACCACAAGAAATGTTTTTCACCTGTAGGTTCGTTAGACGAGGCGGTTGTGCTACTGATTTTTTAAGGCTGCTGGGAGGCTTCAAGACGCCCCCTGACGGCGATGGACAATATTTTTCCCCGCAGTGGTGGCACAGCGGTAAGACGCCCGACTTCTGTGCTGGAGTTCCCGGGTTCGAACCCGACCGCCGGGGGCTGCGTTTCGATGGAGGCGAAACGAAGAGGCAGTTGTGTGCTGTGCGATGTCAGCGCACGTTAAAGATCCCCAGGTGGTCAAAATTACTCCGTAGCCCTCCACTACGGCTCCTCTTTCTCTCTTTCCACTTTCACTCCCACCTTCCTCCCTTGCTCTACGGCGCGGTTCAGGTGTCCATGAAACAAGTGTGACAGATACTGTGCCTTTGCTTTCCTGTGAACCAATCATTATTATTATGGACAATGTTTTTGGATATGGTGGTACTAAAGCTTTAGCGTCAAAAGAAACAAACGTTAATAAAGCCCTGCTCGATTGAAAAGGTACATAGCCAGAGAGTAATGGGATGATCCAAGCAGGGTTGCAAAACAATGATCCAAATGATGATCGATGATCGAGATGAGGATAGAAAAGAAGTCACGAAATAATCGCATATCTAGCGGTCGGAGAGAAGCACATCATGAACAAGAGAATTATAATGAATACATGAACAGCAAAAGAATAATACGTGCTTGAGCTACCAGTTCACTAGGATATACACCAGAGAGAAAGAGAGGAAAAGAAAGAGCTATGGCCTTCCGACAAATGGTTCCGTACCCGGGCTAATGGAGCGTCGATCGGACGTCCAGACCATCGATACGAGTGGCTCGGTTTCTTCCTTCCCTTTGCACACTGCCGCCGTCAAGGATGATGTCGCTGGCGCTTTTGCGGCAAGGCAGGCAGCCAAGAATGGGACACGGAGGGAAAGTCGGCCCTTTGTCCCGAAATAGCCCAAAGAAAAGAAGTTAGGGATCGAGGGAGATAGGGAAGAAACAGAAGAAAAAGAGGTGAGAGAATAGAGTGAACGTTGTATTCTTCGAAGCCATAGCGAGAGTTTCGCCTCGGTACTTATTGTTTCTTCTTCCGCTGAATTACGAACCACAGCCAGGGCCTCTGCAACGCTACCCGCAGAACAAATAATTCGCGGTCGCTGAGCTGGCGGCGCGCACCAAATGGATAACACGTGTTCTTTCCTGTGGACAACGTCGGTGTTCGAGCGAAATTGATGGAGCGGCATACGGTGCGGTCTTTCTTGTCTACACAAGCGGTGTCTTCTTGAAATGGGTCGACGTTAATGATCGCGTCCTTCTCACCTCCAGAGCTGTCTGTGGTGGACCCTTCAGTCATAAAAACAGCAATGCGTGCTTGTTGAAGCAGCGACAAGTGAGAAGGATTGGTGATTGGTTGAAATAGTCTATACATTATGCGACAGCATAGGGGCTCCCTGCCGAAAAAAGCCGGCGTCGTCATTCCCGTTGTTGTCGTTGCGTCGCGAGAACCTTGATTAATCGACAGGACCATGATGTCACAACCAGAGAACGTATGTGGGAATTTCAAACAAATGATAACGGTGAGGCGAAACTTGAGCTAATGCGTGGAATGAGAGGAAATTGAAACGCCATGTGACAAGCCAGTATGGGGTTCCAGTGGCATTTATAGCAACGAATAACATCTTCCACCTTTGTTCCCTAATTTCATGGGCCAAAAGAAAGTCGAATGCAAAAAGAAACATGCTAAGCAGCTTGTCAACTTCTCTACTGCTCTAGTATACGAGATTCCTTTGACCTACCGAATGCCTATATAAGCCATTTTGCGCGTTGTAAAAATGACCGCGCAGAAGATTATTTGTACGTGTTGATGGATAGAAAGACAAAATTAGGAGAGCGAGCGAGTGTGCCGACTGCAGTGAGTAGAGGCGCGACAAAATGCGATGAAGATTCTTGGCAGGGGCCGCAACCAGAAACTGTTTGATTCATTTCACATTAGGAAGAGGTGGCATAACTGTGTTATCAAAACGCGCTTGTCAAGCTTTGAAGGCGGATATCAAGCGTCTTGAGCATGTTGTGTGAAATTTTGGTGTTCTTTACGCTGTATTGCTTACTGTGCATGACTTCTTTTTCGTACCTGTTTGCTGGCCTTTCTGAAAATACAACCGTGAAGTGTTTACCCGTGTGTGGTCTTCTCGGCCTGCCGTCTGTGTTCTTTTGCGCTAAGATTATTTCCCAATTGTTCAATCTGTCAATTCAGAAACATATCAGAGGACCACAGGTCGCTATCACGTCATATCCTAAAGCAGAAAATGTGTACCCCCTTTCCACAATTTTCTGTTTATTGTAACATGAGATTCATTTCAGGTTTAAGGTTGCTCTCCAGATGAAGAAACTGGTGAGGCCCTGTGACAATTAAGTTTCCTAACATTAGTAGGAGCGTGATCTTGTGTTATGTGCATGCGCGATGGTATAGTGCAGCAACTTCCGGTTGTCGCCTTTAGGCTTGTCTACAATTTTAGTTCGGGAGAGTCACTTAAAAACTAAAAAAAAAAAAAAAAAATAACATGCAAAGAGGAAATAAACAGTACGTATACTATACACTCAGTTCACAATACGTAATGCTTGATATCTTCCAGATGCATAACATCTCTCTCTTTCTCTTTGAATTATCATCTCCAAAGATGGGGCCCCCAAAGAGGCAGAATGGGTTCGCTTCACTACTTTCTTTGCCCCTCCTTTTAACGCACCCTTCCCGGTACTCATGGAGAAAATAATTACGTCAGATCCAGGAACCACGTTCTCTCGAGTGCTGTTGAGATGTATCCTATCTATGGGGAGGAGAAGATGATCACTGACCATCTTCCGCGCGCTTCAAGTGCCTAAATTTGCAACTTTCACGATTGGTAGTCCAAGGACTTAGCGAAATATGATGTCATAACGATATATCGAAGTAGAGAACAAGAAAACAGACATGTTAAGAAGACGTTACATTAGATTGGAGATGACCGTTACAAACGTGGGAACAAGAACTCAACCAGTAAGAATAACCCTAAAGTCAGCATTGCAATGCTGGTGACCAAAACGCAAAACCCTCCTCCAAGCGCACTCGGATGCACAGACACAGTGACTTATGCTGGACAGATCGCCAACGACAAAAGCCACAATCGCTCTTGTGGAACCACCAGCGTAAACAGCAGCTTTTCCCGTGTTCTATCTCTTAGAGCTATTTACTTTTTTTTGCACATACAGACTATGTCAAAACCTGGCCGTAAATACCAGCTGCTCTTCCAGCTCTGAACTTACTGAAAAGCACTCCAAAATCTTGGCTATTTCGCCAGCCATCAAAGCAAAACTAACGCACTACAAATAATGGCGGGAGGGGGGGGGGGTGTGGATCAGCACAATATGGTGCTCTTTTCCTTCTTCATTATAATGAATCCATGTTTCAACGCAGGCCGCAAACGCGAAATTGCCTTTGTCCACATGGACGTATGAAACTGGGCGGTATAATATCTTTATTATATTTTTTCGAGTGGGGGGGGGGGGGGGGGGGGGGGGGGGGGGG
>JAJIZL010020597.1:139030-155872 GCA_023969395.1 Amblyomma maculatum | reverse complement strand
ATACCATACCATACCATACCATACCATACCATACCATACCATACCATGCCACATAAGACTATACCGCGCCATATACTTTACTATAACACGCTACTATGCCACATATTTCGCCTATATGGGGGCATGTTTCTCTTTCTAGTAGACCAACCACTTTACGATCAATACTCGCCATGGCTTCCAGTCAAGTGCATTTCGCCTCAAGTTTCTTTAGTCTTCCTGTAGCCTTTTCTGCTTTCGGCTCTGGCGACAGTTTGGACAGCGCCATACTCGAAATCATTTCGGCGGCGGCTCATGTTTTCTTCTGCATTCTAACACCTGTCGACACAAAGTACTAGGGAGGAAAAATGGACAATGTGCCGCACCACCTATAAAAATTCTAAACCTGCGCACCTCCAAAGGGAGAGCAGCGCCCACAGTCTGTGCCATTTAGATTTTTTTGCTACTTTGTCTCAGGCTACAAAGCATTGACAGCTTGTCTGGTTCGCCTTCGAACGTCCGAAGTGCGCAAATATCTGGACGAGTCAGCTTTTTTACAATGACGCTGCCGGTTAAGTGTGTACGTCGAGTCCTTTTCCTTTAGTTCTAGCTTAGTTCTAAACCTCTTTGCCTCCCTCCCTTTAGCGGCTACTGTATTACTTTCAGGATGGAAGAAGCGTGACAGTTTTCCCGTGAATTTGCCCATCGAGAGACACTGCGTTTTTCTGCTATGTTTGAAGAATCCAGTGAAATCGAGGCCTACTGAACCAACTGAGAGAACACATCCGTGTTTTTTGTTTTTGACCACTCTAGGTCGTTCATACTCAGAGACACCAGATGGGAGGTCAAAGAAACAAAACAAATGATGGAGGCAGATGTTGAGCACTGGCCTCGTGTTTTTGCTTATGCTCAGTGGGAAAATCAGGACTTGGCTGTAGTTTCCTCTTTAAAAAAAAAAGAAAAAGAAAAAAAATGACATGCGTTTTGGGATCTCACTTTCTTTGTCGGAGAAAGAAAACCTGAAACGTTAGCGCGCTGGATGGGCAGAAAAGAAACAGAGTTTAGAGCTCATATATTGTATAGTTGTCTTTCGTTTTCCTCGCTTTCATTAGTCAAGGCTGCCTAGTTATGCAGGCCATGGTGGAGGACGTATCGCATGCATGCATTAGTGCAACCCCTCCCCAGTCCTGGCTTACTCAGCAGGACGCCTCCCAGATCGGGAGCTCGACAATATATTGATTTGTTAGAACGCTAAAGAATTTTGTATCGGGCGACAAAAACGGAAATAGAATAACTCTTGATTCCTTGGCAAGGTACTCATGTCTGGCTTACTTGCGGGGCTATGTGGCACTACTACCACTCAAACGTTGCCCCTAGAACGTAGCGGCTGCGCCGAGATCTTGCTTTTGTACAAATGTGCAAAATCTCTCAGGTTGACATATTGGTGGGTGAGAAGGTAGCAAAAACAGTTATCATGTGCGCAATGAACAATAGAGAGATTTAGCTTACCGTAATTCGCGATCCGCCACCGTGACCCTCTACCGCGCGTGGGCGGGGCAAACAAGCTGATTGGTCTCGACGCGGCAGGCCTATGTACCGACATCCAGTATGTGGCACCATCTATCGGCGTCGAGGGGGTCGGGGCATGCGCAGCGGAACGCGCGGTGGCGGATCACGGTAGCCAATCGCGGATCACGGTAAGCTAAAACTCTCTAATGTGTGATCACTACTGTGGTAGTATATCTCTTTTCGCTGCCCCCCTATTCACCCCTCCACACAACTTATGGGAGCAATATACGAAGTGTTAGCTTTTGTATAGTATGTGTGTGCGCCCGTTCGAAGCAGAACACTAACATTTTATCACAGTAAGAATTATAAGTGTACCGGGGGACATGAGGCGCCCTACCTGATTTTACGCTGACTTGCAGGGATTAAACACGAACTATGCTGTACAGGCACCAATCCAGTTATCTGGGCAATACTGGCATGACAGACAGTGAATAGACGCAGAATCTGGCACACTGTATTTGATGACCAGATCTGCAGGTCACAGCTGGAAGTTACGCAAAAGTTTCTTTCTTAGCAATATATGCTTTCCGTTTTGGTGTCACGGTTGTTGCTCATTCGCGTCCTCTCTTTCGAATGGATATGCCCTTAGGCTCTATTCTATGTACATTGACGGGATCTTTATGGGACGTGATTGTACCTCAGAGTAACTAGATCATGCCCCACTTTCAATATTCAGTAAAAACTTTAATTTTATTAAATCCATTTGTGCTATTTTGTGGTCCGAGGTTTTGCAGGGAGAAAATCGTCGGCTGGCACCGGGGCTGATATATACTCTCCCTCGGTAATCAGTTTCATTTTTGTCCGTTGCAAGCATGCTAGAAAGCAACAAAACAATGTGGAGCCAAAACAATAAACAATTATCGTTGCTTTAGTACCGATAGACGCTATGTAACTTGCAAATAAAATGCTTCATGAGAAGGTAAGGTGCAAACATCCGTAGAATTCGCACGACATTGGGCCAACAACCTACTGTAATAAATAGACATGTTCTCCTGTTCGTCAGAGCCTAGATCTCCAGTATTAAATTCAATTTCAGTGAGTGGATATGTGGCGTGTTATGCCAGTTGAAAGGAGCGAATATATTTACTAAGAATAGGAAACGCACAGGAATTATTGGTATTCTGTCACTCGCACCCTCAATACAAACGTTTCGGGCTATTGCACTAACACCGAATATATCGCCGCTCAAAAATGACGCCCGCTGGGGACGTGGCGAAATATGCCTAACCGTCACTGTGTGCGATGGCAGTCGTGTATAGCCAGTAGTTTCTGATGATGTTCTGTTTCCGACAATGACTGTAAGTAATGTATAAAGTCGCCTCTTGTTCACCTCATCTCGTGAAGTCGGAGCCTTGACACCCGGACCCGAATCGCGACAGTGCAAGTTAGGCTAAAGCTAATGCCGTCATTATCACAATCGTCGCCTTTGTCATCAGCATGACTACACCCTTTTAGCACGGTTGGAAAAAAGCCTCGCCTGACCTCTTCAATGAACCAGCTCCCGTTCCTAGCCGACACAGTGATTTCGACTTTTAGCTTTTCTTGTTCTTTAGTAAATTCGTCACATTGCGGAACACTGATATGAGAATTTGAAGAGAAATATAAGTAGGCGCGTATCGGTAGGGTACCCGTTGCGTTATCGAAGCTTTGATAAGGGCATGCTAAAGAACCCTAGGAGGTCGAAATTTCCGAAGCCCTTCATTATGACGTCTATCATAGCCTGAGTCACTCTGGGATGTTAAACTCCATAAACCAAGCCAATTACCAAGACTTCGTTACAATACGCTGCTAGACTTCCTTGCATATCTGGGGAGTACCGCTTCAAACTGCCATTCATAAGCGAAGCACTCCATCTGCGCCGCGCGGAGAATTATGTGATTTGCCCAGCTTTCGGGCCGCAATCATTATGTACGTGCGACAGTACCTACACACGTGACCGTAAACTGCGCGCTAATCGTAGGGTAAGCCTGGAGCGACCAAGGGCGAATGAGCGGGTGCGTACGCACAGGCGCGTACACACACACGCACGCACACGCAAATACGCACGCAGCGCTTATGTCCAGAGCAAGTTGTTTGCCCCCCCCCCCCCCCCCTTTTTTTTTTCCTGAGAAACAGCGTGAGATAATGGGGACATGGATGGCTTCCGGACGACGTCTTTCTGAGAACGCATTCAAAGCATCATTAAGCGGCTGCTCCCGGTACGGCGAAGGTGCGGCAGAGCCGGGCACCAATTACCCTGCGTAATTAAACGATTAACTTCACTCAGTGCTCCTTCCGGCTCAAGCTGAGTGAGAAAGTGAATAGTTCACATATTTCGCCTGAGTGTTGTGTAGCGCTAGAATATTTTTTTAGGTGGGATGTTGCTGATATAAAAGAAAGGGGAGTACACAGAGAACACAATGAACAAAGGAGCACAATGAAATTAGGCTCGACGCCAGCACGCGCTATTCTCCCTCCCTCCGAGCTTAAAAATCCTAGCCGGGATCTAGAAACTCCTTCAGCCTAAATTTATATATGTCAAATACGCACCACGGGCGGCACTGATTTTTTGTGCCAATTATGGTGAATGCAGCATAATAAGGCTAAACGGCCCAACAATAAAACGGGTTCCTACAGCAAAACAATATTAGACCTCCAGGTGTAGTATACTTGAAAGTGGGTTTCATGCAAAACTTCCTTTTGGGAATAAGAATTAAGATAAGATATTTAAGAAGCGTGTCATAGCAAGCCCTGTTACTTAATGGTAGGTCGAGGTTACTTTAAGCAGAAAGTTAAACGCTGTTGTGCTGCAGATGAAGCAGCGCGTGCCATCATTGTCTACGTGCATGCGGGAACGCGTTGGAAGTCTCCATGTCATTAGTAAAAAGCATAAAAATAAAGATGTAACCTCCAAAAACCAGTTCCATGCAGCCAAAGAGTGGTCCCTATAGAGTGAGCAAGTTGTCCTAGTACTTTCCTGCAGATTCTTCAGAAGAGCAGTGTGCACTGCGCGCAAAAAGCTGCCATTCGACGACCGGAAGGAGCTCCAGCGTGGCTTCCGAGACTCGTTTCGACGCGACGCCATTTCCGGTCGAAATGCCTGACTCGTCAACTACTTGCTGTCTGCAAATGGTTGCTTTCAGGGTAGGCTGCTTTGAGAATGCACGCTTCACGTATGCTAGTTGAGATGCCGCCTACCTCGAGAGCGAAAGGGACAGTTGCAAGCGAAGCGGAATTTCCTGCTGCCGATTCCCTCAGGCATGGTCTCCCACCGTATGTTGATAACCATGTCAAGGCATAGCAGTGGTGAAGGGATCTCTGCGAGATTACGTGTGAAGACTATTTCACGATAAAAAGCAGCGTGAATAACAGTGCTTTTCTTTCTTGCTACTGTTGATCTCAATATTTGACACAAATTCATTTCTAGGATGTTCGACAGGACAGCAAGGTCCTTGCTGGCGTTCCTTTATTCTCCTCTCACATCCCTACGGGACAGTAGGCGTGCTTCAAGCAGCAGTCGAATTACTTACGAGATAGTTACTTTTAATACCATGTCATTAAAGGCTACGTTCTACAGGATGTCCGGAGATGATAGGCTTGCCGGCGTCGCTGTTGTGAGAGACATATTACAACCATTCCTCTTGCATATTGTAGGTAGAAGGCAAGATGACCGAGAGCTGAGTGGCCAGCTGGTTTTGTGACGTAACGAGACCACATGACGAGGTACGAGTTGCCCATTAGGTCTACTCTTTTAGAATGGTAGGCGAGATGAAAAATTAAGCCCGGGATACTTCCATCCCGAGTAAGGAAAACTGCTTTTACGTCCCGCAATCACGTACGTATGGCGTGGTTAAAGCGAATGTTTATACTCTGACAGGTGGTCATGCCATAGTATCGAACACGAGTACTGAAAGTTAATAAGCACGTGTGAGGTAATCGAGGCATCTATTAAGAAAAAATAATCATAACCATCATCATCGTAAGCTTGACTGCACCCACTGCCTGCTACACTTTAGGAATTGGAAAAGTGATGAAAATATAAAGAGGCAAAAACAAGTAGATTAGAGCATGGCGCCTCTTAGTGGTCTTCGTTGGCGTCTAATTACTCTGCTGCTCGCTTCAGCACTAATCATTTAATTGGTGCCTCTATCAACTCGCTCACAATACTTATAATACGGCTGTAAGATACCCGACGTACAGGTACAGTACGATCTACTGTTAAAGGGAACATGATACCGCGTGGCTGCAGCTTTACAAAGCTCCCCGCGAGAGCCGGTGACAAACTATGATATAAGGTGCATGTGCAATACTCCCCCTAGCTGTTCTTCTCCAGCATGCACATGGTGCTGTCCAATCTAGCCAGTTGTCGGTGGCAATTTTTTGCGAAGTCTGTAGGCCATGCGATCGCGCGTTCCCTTTAAGAGTGGACTGTACTGTACATATAAATCCTTGCTTTATCCAAGCCGTATGCGAAAGTTGCTGCGTGAACTAAGGGCAGCGCGTCTGACTCGAAGATCGAAGAGTCCTGGATGAGTGCCTTCCGATCTCACCGTCCCATCTCAAAGGCGAGTCTCGAGTTGGCAACCCCTGCCATCACGGCTATGTCACGCGGCATTGTGACGTCACACTATTCGATGACCATTCAGAGCACGGCCATGTCATCTGCCGACTACCACTTGCCAGAGCAGTGCTTATCATTTTTCGCTCACAACGGCAACACCGACAACGCCGACGCCTGATACTAGGAAAAACGGGGACACCAGCCTTATGCTGCATTAAATCTACAAAGGAAAAGCAAGACCGAAAGACACGAAGATATGCCGCAGTGAGGCCTAATTGTCGAAGCTCAGATTGATGGTCGACTGGAAGTGGCGGTAGTATGCTGTCACAGCCGTATTTGACAATACAAAAATATTGTGTTAAATCAGCTTATAACCGAAATTCCCTTCTTTTATCTGCTCTTTTACAAGCTTCTTTTCGTTTCTGTTTGGTACATTTAGTTACGTGCCGAAACAACGAAGAGGTTACACGTCATCGCAGTGGGCGCTGGAATCAGCTTATCTTCGACCTATATGCGTTCTATAATGGGAGTAGTAATCCTAATAAAAAAATATTTTTTATTTCAACAGGGTTCGTTCTTGGGGTAGCTGATATTCTTCATTTAATCTCAGTTTTAAACGCAACGGTACACGTCCAAAGAAAAAAAGGAGGAAGAAAAGAAGGAGAACCACAGCGCGGTGTTCTTCCTTCTGTTTTTTCTTTTTTTCTTTGGCCGTATGCAGTTTCGCTGAAAACTATGGGCTTAAAACATATTTTATTTCGTTTTAATGTCCGCCGCAGCCATATTCGAGCTTGCCCCACATGCCCTGTAGCAAATCATCCCATAATCAGTGGGCCAACACCACATTAATGTCTTAGCGTCGTGTGTCTGCTTTTTAGAGAAGCGTGACATTTTGTTTACCGGCTGCCGAAGAATAAATGAAAAAAAAAAAATCACCGCTACATACAATGGCAGCACAGTTGGTACGCTGTATTATTTATTTATTTTTCCTGACTACATAAAAAAAATAGAGACACAAGAACTTAATTTCAGAGGTGAGCTCCCGAAAACAGGAAAATGGTTAATTTTTAAACAGGCGTTAATTGCCACTGCAACTATGCCTTAAAATGACGGAAGTAAATCTTGTGTCATTAAACCCAGAGCTGCCAACGAGGACACAAGCAGGCATGGTCGTAAGTTGCTCATTGGTTCCTTTTATTTTGCAGGTTGTTCATGTTTGCCTTTCAGCCTCTTTAAACTGACGCTTTGCAACGCAATATGCACTTTCTGAGCGTCACGTTTACGCCCCCTCGTAAAATAGAATAGTTAGTTTTAGAATAGTTACAAGATGAACCCTGTACCATGCATTTCTGTTTTATATTATTGTATTATCGACCAATGTATTATGTCACGGTTGTTCCCCCCCTTATGTAATGCCCTAACAAAAGGGCCCTTAAGGGTAAATAAATGATGATGATGATGAAAAAAGCTTCTCTCTTTAACACGTAGGGAAGCTTTCTATATGAGATCATAAAAGCTTGTGTTATAGCGTCATTATGCTGGTTTCCTCTTTGAGGTACGAAGATAACAATGGTTGGAACATAAACTTTCTAACAGCTTTTCACTTCAACTTGAATTATCTGCTCCGTTCATGAGCGCCGCATAAGCGTTAAGCGGAAATTGCGAGACCATGTGCTGGAACAAATGTACGCGGTGATAGTGTTCTCCGGATTACGAGGATGCCACCCAAGTGCTTGTTCCCAAAATTGAGATGATGTTTCTTTCGCTTTTGTTTCGTATACGGTAATATAGTTATATATACTTCAGTAAAATGACAAGTGATTTAATATACTTCAGTAAAATGGCAAGTGATTTTTATTGTTTTCACAGGAATTGGGTACTTTGAATTCCATCAACTTTTGTTTCTTCGCACCGAGTGCAAGCAGACGCTGTATAGACTGCCTTCCGAAAGTTAAGGGCCGAACTTTCTAATGTACGCTTTAGGGTACGAGGCTTCTCTCTTGCTGGATATCTCGCAAGTCAATAGCCTGCCTAAAATATTAGGTGGGTTGCGAACTTGTATGGGTTTGCTCAAGTTGAAGTATAAAACCTTTATTGGGCTGACACGCCCGCAAAAGAAGCAAGCAATCGGTGGCGGCGATAGTAACAATCGTGCTTGGCGGTCGTCGAACAAAGAATGCCTGTCGCACTCGCCAACGCTGAATTTAAAGGTGGCGAAGAAACATCTAGATAAAGCCGCAGACTTTGACTAGCATAACCAGGAACATTGTAGAAACAAACGTGAGTGGCTGGAATCTTTGAGATACATCTCGGCGCACCTTGCGCGACAAAGTAAAGGATAAAGCTGCGTCTCGCGACAACAAGCATGAACAAAGAGTACATAATCGATCTGTGTGCTACATTCGCACTGATAAGGCTCCATACCAGCGGCTGTAACACATACAGATTTGAATGGTTCGCAGCAATATAATACAAATATCCCCCCTCCCCTCTCGTTTCCTCCCTTTTGTTCTAAGTTCTCATTTCTGCAGATTCCTTCATTTAAAGCAGTGTTCTTTAAAATCATAGTTATCATGCATTTTTGGTGCAGCGACTTGTAATTCCACATGCAGAAGGTCGGGTACTCGTGTTGACTAAATTCAGTCTGTTTCGAGATGTTACTCGCAAAATGGCAGCTCTCTGAGAAGCGATATGTTCCTAAAAGTTTAATACATTATTTGAGACTCTGCTTTCTGTAATATTCAAACGCGGATTATAGACACACCTGAGCAGAAACTATTGTGATGGATCTTAGGTGAAATATTACTTATACTGGGTGCTTAAACATTTTTTCCCTCTCTCTCTATGTACTTGCTGCTATGCTAGTTGTACTGATGATATGCACCAGACTGTCAGATTCAGTACAATAAGCCTTCTTGGCTTGGATTGATCAGCTCATTCGATGTGCGCATGTCTGAATAATAAAGGCTTTATCATAATTATTTAAATGAGTTTTTGATTCCACTTACTGTAGAAAAAAAAACGCTATAAAGTATTCGCTACTCGAGTCTCATTTAAGTTCCCCCGAGGACTCTTGATACGCCGAGGAACAATCAGGTCGGCCAAACGCCACTTTGCGAGCATTTCTCTAGTAAAGAACCGATCTCTAGGAAGGGGTAACATAAATGCTCTGGATATGCAACGGCCCTGGGTTCGAACCCGGTACCACTAGAGGTAATGCTCTACCACGGGGCCACCACGTCGGTAGTTAGGCGCAGATGTGAACATCCTGGTGTGGCAAGTAGTGATGGCAACGAAATTCCCATAGGTCGCTGAAGAGCCTAGAGAAATAAATTATACGTGAATAGCTTTCGCATCGAAGGCCCTTTCCCAGTGCCAACTACATGAAAAGCGTTGTAGAAATACTTGCTGTGGGACTAGTTGATTTATGCTTTCCACTGGAGTGGCGCGATCACATGGCGATGAAAAGGTGATGTCTTCCGTAATAAGCTATAACAGACGCTCGGGTGAGTTGGTAATCCATGAGTGCAGACAGCGAAAAAATACGGGGACGTGAGAAGGACACAAACGGGTGCTGATTTTCCAGTGAAACTTTATTGCTTGACCCATGAAATTATATCCACAGGGCACAACCAACAGAAGAACACATGATGACAATCACGCAATTGACTACATGCTATCTACAGCTGAGGGTGACAATAGCAACGTCGTTGCCTTGTGCCCAATTATTTCCTTCGCTGTTATTGCTACCAAAGACTAACACAAGCGTCATCTAACCTCGTGATTTCAGCGCCTTCTAGAATTTCTCAGGTTAGCTGATTATGGTGCCTATATTACTCTTGTTTGGGCGAGGTGTGGCGCGCACTTATTACAGTGCCTGCGGTGAATGCCCAGGTGCCCTTTAATTGTTTCGTAAACATTGTTGTGGTGCTCCTTGAGGCACTCACTGAGGCACCGTTGTGTGCTCAATTCGGCTTTCATGTGGGAAACAATATATCGGACAAACAGGACGATGTCTCAATGACCACCTCAAGGAGCATCACAACAATGTTTATGAAACAGTGAAGTGGGCACCCACGCAGGGACATTAATAAGCGCACGCCACACTTCGCCCAAACAAGAGGGACAAAGAAACACCGTAATCACCTAACCCGAGAAATTCTAGAAGCCGTTAAAATCGCGAGGCTAGATGGCACTTCCGTTAGTAGTGCTTCGGTGGCATGAAGAATGAAGGAAATAAGCTTTTCGGACACAATGCAATAACGTTGCTGCTGTCACCTCCAGCTGTAGATAGCATGTATCTATTTACGTGAATATCATGTTTTCTTCTATTAGTTGTGTCTGGTGTATATATTTTTACGGGACAAGCAATAAAGCTTCAGTTGAAAGTCAGCACTTGTTCGTGTCCTTCCCACGTTCCCGTCTTTTTTTGCGCGGTCTGCACTCACTCTTCCATAATAAGCTCATCTGGTAGTAGGCGCTCTTTCTATCCCTCTTCTTAACGGTGATCTTGTCCTCGCGCCGTTATAGGGCACAACTACCTGAGCTGATTACTTTTGTCGTGATTTATTCAAGTACAGTTAAAGCTCGTTTCATTCGAGCTGGAGCAGACCAATCATTTTTTTTTTTCTAGCATGGTGGTCACTAGGCCTACAACAAACATGATGGCAGCACATAAAGGTCTCTTTCGACTACACAATGCATTTTTTTTTTTGCTTTTTCTTTGGTAAAGTAAACCACGTGAAAGCATTTTACCTAGAATAGTTAAAGTCTGAAATGGTCCCCTTCAATTTGAAGTTAGGGGCTACAATGTGTCCTGTATTTAATTAATTTCTTTCTTTTGGATTCATGGAATTTTGTGTCAGTTTGGTCGACGTCAATATGTACCGTGCCAGGATGTTACAGTTCATGCTAGAAGTCGTGCGGTTGTGTAGAAAGTTCACGCTGAGCTCGTTGCTTGTACTGTCTCTCCCTAATCTGCTTAACAGATCGCCAAACTAATGTGCTCTAGCATTTTATTCCTTCCATCCCGTGACCCTGTTTGTTTGGGAATTTTAAGGCCTGATTACAATGCTGCAACTGTTTACCCAGCACCAGGTTGGTAGATTTTATTGGGTTAGTACACAATGTTTTGATCTACTTATCGATTTAATTACACACAAGCGCCGCAAACGCACTCTTTCACTCTTTGTGTTTTTATAGGCATGTCGTACAGCTATTAACGTGGAACCGGAGGACACAGCGGTTTTTCGTATGAAGGAACTCTAGTAGTGGCATTGGAATGAAGCTAATAATTTCGATGGTCTAATTTTTTACATCTAGATAACAAATGCGCACTCGACCGAAGAATATATTCTGATTGCTTGCCTTTCGTGGTAATCTGAAACAACAATTAAGTTGAACCATTTTTGTTAGCCGCCACGTTTCTGTCCCATAGGTGGGTGCCGGTAACATACAGGTGATATATGCGTTCGTCTTAACAAATAATGGTTTCATAGCTAGAGAGTCCTTGCCAAATACGCTCCATCACATTGTTGTAGTTCTAATTATTTCACTTTCGCGGTCGGGGTCTTTGGTTACTGCCTGTCCTACGCATACGTATTAGATTACGACTTTGAGTGCCTCGCTATCGTAAACTGCTGTTCCTTTGCAGGGTGGCTGAACATTATTTTAGTCTTGTGCATATTAATTGTTAGGTTTATCATTCTGCTCTGCTTGTCTAGATCATTAAGCGTCATTAGCAAATCGTCTTCTGGGTTACCTAACAAGGCAGTGATTTTTGCAAGTCGTTGATTGCTCCGATAAACATCATCATGAATTCTTATCAATCAAGGCGTCTGTATGCTCGTTCTATGGTAGCGGGGAAAGGTACTGCAGAAATCGTGTCTCCTTGCCTAACGGCCTTCCTTATGGGAATTTCATTACTTACTTTAAGGAGGGCTATAGTTTCTGTTACGCCCGTGTAGATATCTACCAGTGTTTTAGGTATGGCTAATCTGTATCTTGGTCCCGCAGTGGCTGCATAACTCATGACGTTTCGACTAAGTGAAAAGCTTTTTCATAATCAATAGCAACTATGTACAGAGGCTGGTCATATAGCATGCCTTCTTCTATCAGTACAGATGATAGTGTGGATGTTATATATTGTCCTATTGCCTTTACGCAAGCCTGCCTGTCCTGTTTGTTTATTGGACTGTAAAGCTGTCCTGACCTTATAAGCAGTTGCATTATTAAATATTTTCAACGTAATGGATAGTAAGCTGATCGGTCTGTATTTTTTGCCTTTATAAAGCTTTCTTTCTGATAGATTAAGATAATATGAGCTTTCTTCTAAGGTTCCCGTACTCTCCAGGTCATGAGGCATTGCGACTATAAAGCGGCCAGTAATTTTGCAATGAACTTTCCACCATCCTTCAACAAATCTGCAATTCCGCGATCCTCCCCGGCTTCTTTCCCCTTTTTCATTGCTTAAGCTTTTTTTTTTTTATTTTTACTTCGTTCATTGTTACCGATGGCATGTCTTATAACCCCGCACTACTTCCATTCTCATTTCCATTTTGGTTACTTCTACTACTGCATAGATTAGTTTAGAACACATCGGCTAAATTAACTTTCTTGTCCATCCTTATATTGTGATTGCCTGTCTTGTACGTCAGTATATATATCTGAATTTTGCACATGCCTTACTTTCTCTCGACTGCTTTTAGGCTACCCCGTTGCCTTTTTTTTTTCTTTAGAGCTTGCAGAATTCTATGTTATAGCTCCTTATGTCGCATGTTTTAGCTTATTTATAGTCTATGATAACTCTACCAGTTCATCCTGCCGATTTGCTTAACCTCTTTCATGCTTTGACGACCCTTTTGTCTTTTTAAACAATAATCCGGCGTCTTGTTCACCATGCCTTCTTTCTGCTTGTACCGTACACCTAGTAATTACATTCTATAAAATTATCATTTATTGCTTCTGTACTAAGGTCATCTTCGTCGATTAAACCCGAATATGCGTTCCGTAACACAATTCTGAATTCTGATTTACTTATATCGTTAATTTGTTAATTGGTTTCTTCCTTACTAGTCTGTTCAGTTCACTTTTTAAATGCCTTCAACGCACTTTTCTGTTCGTTTTACAACCAAATAACGAGAACTTTGTTTTTGCACTGATTTTTAATCATGGTCACTCTGATTAGTTAAGCTTTCGAGTGACTGGTTATTAATCGATCTACATACTCATTGAGTGAATAACTGGTTGACTGTCCGGTTATTTTACTGATTGGTTGATTAATTGACAGATTAAATAACTGACGATTGATTTCCTGATTAAGAAGTAATGAATTAATTTAATGATTGATTAAATATCTGACTGATTGATTGATGCTTTAGATGCTTTGCCCGTAGAGGTCAGCTGCACATTTGCCTTGCGGCGCTACTTTAAGGCGTAAAGGCGAAGGCAGGAATTCCTGCTTTCTCTCTTTTTCCTTTTAGTGCGTCTACGATCTTCTACTTATTACCTTAGATGTGGAAGATGCTTCCTGCCTTAACTCCTCTCTCGCGAAATGAGACCCTTCCTTGTTCCAGACATCGCACAGCTGCTTAAAGACCAGCCTCAAAAGTTCCACGGGTGTTATGTTTCTCGGTCCTCGTTTGCATTTTGAACACCTCGAACACACTGGTTTCAACTGGTGTGCGAAGTGCGGGTGGCCTGTTAGAGACAGCAGCGATCCCCACGGCGGGAAAACTTGGGAATCCCGCAAAACAACCCACACAGCTTGCCAGCCTGTTCATTATGTAGGGACGGTGTCCGATAGCCAATCCCCGAGATAAATGATGGTCCACCGTTTTCTTTTCCAAGTAGAGGTGGGGGGATACTGGGAATAGGTAGGTGAAGGCTGGTTAGATTTAGGAAAACGCATCTCCAAAAACATTTGCGATGCGGCGGAAAGACGCGGCATAGTGCATTTTATGCAGCTATATTGACGCCACCCCTCTCTTCGAAAGCTTTTCCGTGTCGCAGTCTAGAGTATACGCTAGCGGACGGCAGAGTTCGCGCTCTACTCGTCTCCCTTTCACTAAAAAAAGCACAAAAATAAATTTTCTCCAGCTATAGTTGCTGCAGAGTCACTCCGCCCTTTTTATGTCAACTCCAGGAACAAATAATGAACAAATTTGCTGAGTGGTGTGGTTTGTACTTGGAAGTTCTATGAATTCGCTATCCTGGTAGTTAACGAGAGATAAAAAAATAATGAAAGTGATGCCGATAAACGTTTTCACTGAGCCCCGCTGTAGAGAGTGTTGTGCAGTGCTATTGAAGGATGACGTCAGCGGTGGGTTGGGAGGGACTCTCGTATTTGGGAGCGCCAACTAGTTTGCGTTAGTAGTGAGCAAGAAAAGGTGAACAAAATTCAGCGACTTAATGTGGGCTGTTCAACATTTTCAGGTGAATTATGAAAACAAACTAACCACTCGGAAAAAGAGTCGACCTTTTGTTTAATCTGGCGGAAGTGAGAGCTTGCATTCATTTCTCCACTGAACGATAAAATGAATGGTCCAGACGAAGTTGACTTTTGTATTGCAGCATAGTACGGAGGTGATGTATTTAATGCGATGGCTATAAGGACTTCGCTTTCTAAAAAAACTTCTCGGTGTAGGCGCTCTCCGCGTTGTCAGCGCCGCAATTACCAGCGAGAAATTACGGAATCAGACAAGCGCTATTTGGCAGGTGCTATTTGGCAAATGATTTGTTCGATCACTGAGTGGTTGTCGAGTTGTGAGACATCTCAAGAGCGTATGATATGGCTGCCCGCTCGAGGAGCTCACTTAGTCGGCAGGGTCTACTGGAAACAACCTCTAGGGATCCTTTAATCTTGGCTGAGACATGTAACTCCAATAGCTAGACCATATAAGCACCCTCGTAAGGATTGGTTATAAAGGCCGGGGCTTTATACCCCTGTCGAGTGGTCGCTCACATAGTGTGCTAGCCTACGACGGCTTGTCATAGATTAGAGATAATAATATAGTCAGAGTTTAGTGATTAGAGAAAGAGTATGTGTGAGATTGTAGAGGCAGATACTAAGAGATTAGTAATTAAGCGAGCCGCAAAGGGCATGTAGGCGAAAGAAGATCCGCAAACGGGAGCCCTGGCTTGGTCGCGTCATATACCCTTAAAGAGAGAAGCTTAGTGTCCCGCAATGCTTTTCCGTCAAAAGCTGAGCAATTTTGGATTTGGAGTCAGTCCGTAAGATATTACGGGACTGAACTTAAGTCTGCTTAAGCGGGAATGGCAAAAGCCATAACGGAATCGTCATGGTCGTCTCCGCTATAATCGTCATCACTCGCCCGTTTACTAAAGCGCAAAGAAGGCCATTGGCAAGGCGAAAGTCCTTCACTGACAGGACCATATGATAAGTGATTAAAATTGCAGCACAGTGGAGTTTCCGCGGTAGGCGTTCGGGCTTCTCTTAGTTAATTAAGGATGACTGCTGTATTTAATGATTCCACTCATTAACTTCCGGCTGAAAGTTAAGTACGTCTCTACGGATATAAACAAGCAATAAAAATGTTATCCACGTCACTTTTTCAAAATTGCTCTCTGAATGAATTGCGCCCTAGAATTAAGAGTGAACGCCTAGAAGGAAGCACGGGAAGAAGACTTCGCGCTACGGACCATTTAGGCGCTTTATTACCGTATAAATGGCAAGGGAACGCGCTCGATAATGGTTGCCATCTCACAAAAGAGAGCTTTTCCTCTCTTCTCCCCGTCTGTGTAGAAAAAGGAAATAGGAAGCGTGTGCGCATCGAGGAGTTAGGTTTGGTCATGTTACAAATTATGTCTCAGCAATTGATGTCAACAGCTTTCACCGCGATAATCAGCATTTGTAGCGCTAGTGGAACAAGGGACGGCGAAAAAACTTCCTCCTCCTATGCTTCATCCACAACAAAAAGTAAGTATTTGTGTCATGTGCGTGCAACGCATCAAGTCGAACTTACTTGGACATCAATTTTAACGACGCAGGAATTTAACATAGCAATATTCGGCTATGCAATTATTGAAGGGAATGGCCTGATCGTGCGAAGCACAGCAAAATTGTTCTTTAATGTTTGCTCTTTCCGCATATCGAGTAGTAAAGACTGCCACAGAAAGCTGATTGGGAACGTTTTCGACTACAAGAAAAACGGCAATATGAAAAAGTGCACGCTTCGTTACGGTTATAATAATTAAATAAATCTGCTCATGTTTTATTTAATTCTTATGGAGAAATATTAGGGTATGCGATAAGTTCGCTCTCGGGGAAAAAGAAAACAAAAAACAAAAACGTTCGTTTAAAATGCCTAGAAATTCTAACATGTATTTGCAAGCGTTTCATGAGAGACATGTGTCTACCAGTTGTCGCATGTCACTTCGTCTCAGTGAAGGGCAGGCCCACTACAAGCGTGTGGACTTTAGAGAAAGTTCATTGCAGGAACATAAAGAATGGGCTTCCTTTACAATGGCTAACCGTCTCATCACGCGTAAAAGAATAGTTGTTAAATGGCACCTCAACAATAGACGTTGATAGAGACGCCTTCCGTTTTCCACAGTTCTCGCTATCTGCCATTGTTATTTATGATTTACAGTGTTTTATTGTATATAACGCATGACTACATCTCACGCGATAACTGCAGTAGCATGATGTACGTTTCTCACTTGATGATAATGTAACTTTTTCCATGCGCTGGATGGATGGATGGATGGATGGATGGATGGATGGATGGATGGATGGA
>JAJIZL010020597.1:105929-139020 GCA_023969395.1 Amblyomma maculatum | reverse complement strand
GGATGGATGGATGGATGGATGGATGGATGGATGGATGGATGGATGGAATATAGGAGCGTCCCCTTTGAAACGGGGTGGTAGCAGTAGCTATAATGCTCATTTTTCTCTCCATATCTTAATTATTGATTTAGATTGGTTAACTAAACCAATCTGCTTGTCGATGTTCAACGCCACTATGTGTCAAGCATAGGAAACTCCCTTCAAGCTCGAGCAGCTCCCTAATGATTGCCAGTTGCGCCTGCTACGGCTCGTTAGTCGTTATAGCTTTGCACCGCGTCAGGAAGAAAGTGTGCGTCACTGTCAGGTACGCAACCACGTCCTAGTGAGCTGAAAAGAGGGAAGCAAGAGCTACTTTCATGGACCTTATGACAACAGACTGTGAACGTAACTAAGGTCTGAACGACGTTGGCATTATTATATGAAAAATGTCGATTCCAGCCTAAGTTGAAGGCTTTCTTCCATCTAATAAGGGGAGATATGGAATATGGGTTCAACGGTGCAGTAAGCCATACAAGAAATTTCAGACAAGAACAATTTTTTCAACAGGGAGTGGTTTATGAACAGTATGTTTTGCTCGTATCTTAGTGTTTGCACCGTACAAATCAATATGCCTGCAGGTTTGCCTTTGGGACGGCACGCTTGTGTATTTTTTTTTCCAAAACTCACCCATTGGCTTTTATGGCAGCCTTACTTTGTGCGAACTTAAGGAAACTATTAAAATTAAGATTTTCCTGCACATCACATTGCATTACTACTCCGATTCATATGCTGATGAACGTATCTCACAACGTTCCAGTTTGCTCACAACAGAACTTATATCCAAGGAAGCTGGACATATCTGTGCGCGCTCGCGCAGGAGGCGTTGCATTGTAAAAGCTTAACGTTGAAAACGGTTGCAGGTGGGCAGCATGATAATGCTCATCATCCCGGATCTTAGTCTGCAATAACGTACGCGCGTTGGTTGGGCTACTACAGCTAAAATGATTTAGGTCCGTTTTGGGTATGTGGCCGACCTTATGAAGGGCTTTAGCTTCGTAGAAAAATTTCGAAGGTATGGAGACATCAAATAATTGCACTCGGTAAGAACACATAATGGTATTCAAAAGTTCAGGTCTGCTATTATACAAAGAGTTTTTTCGGGTGACATGCATTGTCCTTGGCATCATGTGAACACACTCATATCATCACCCAAAAAAAAAAGCTAGAGAGTAAGCTGTTCTTCCGAAAATTAAGTGCCGGACCCATAAATGCGTCTTCCCCTACACTCTGAAGCATCATAATCATTTTGGATTACTAGCGAAAATAAGATAGTGCAGAGGTGCTTTGTTTATGCTATCAACCAGCTTCGACATGTTGTTCGGTTGTTAGAAGTCGGTCTCATGGAGGAATTCTCGACACATAACGAGCTGTACATTATTATTGCGAAAGTGGTAAATGACCTTCAGAACCGAGCAATAATCTTGCTTTCGCCTGACTTCTGATAGTGGCGCCAGATAGTGACGTCACAATCCATGCGTCCTGTCGCAGGTAATTCAAACAGTGCTTTTACAAGATGTCATCGACCTGAGCAGGCTAAACCATGGTCAATGCTTTAGTTGCTACAATTTAAGAGAGGCAGATCTTTTACAAGAAATTTCTAACGAGCTGAACTAATGGCTATCACGCGTTTTATATTCCTCTACATTTAAAAAAAATGCATATTTTATAGGCACTAAATGCCATGGATTGAATTTTCTTTCGAGATGTTTTCCCATTCTTTTGATTCTCACTTTTATTATACTCTATTTGCAATTTTTTTCCTACTTTGAAAATACCTCTTCTGCTCGTTGTAATGTTTTGGCCTATGGTTAAACAAATAAATGTGTAAAATAGATAAGTATAACTGTGATCAACCGCTCTACACGCTCTATTGTGCTATAACCAGGAATAGGTCGTAATTTTTGCCATTTATTGATGTTCGAAAGCATACCCTGTCGACGTCGCCGTGGTTTTCTCCACAAGTGCTAATGCTTCCGATTACCCTGTTTAAAGCCGTACTTGTTTCATTTCATTACTGTCCTGCTATCCTTTTAAGATTTCTGAGAACGCCATGGCATGACAAGCATTACAGCAAGCCTGCTGCGTGTCTAATATGCAGCATTTAGCGCGCTAATATTGGCTTGTGCTAGCTTGGAAACTACCACGCGCTGCTTTAGTTGTATCTAATCATGTTATAGGTCCCGTCTTTTGCGCAAGCGTTAACGACATACGCACCCTAATCAAAGATCGTTCTATCTAATTTTTCTGAAAAATCATCGCCCTTAACTTCGCCATACGCTATCGATAAATCCGAACGATGACAACGTACGTCAGAAACGTGCTAGTCATCAATTCGCCATCGCGTTGCATCGAAGAGAGGGGCGGTAGAGCCCTCGAAGAACGTCACTGCGTAGCCGTCACATCCGAAATGAACTTGTGACGAACATTCCGACGTAGTCACAATCGAAGCTTGTCGACATCCTTCAGGCTTAACCCAGTCGGAAAAAACTACAGAAAATTTTCTGATGTTACGACAGAATTGCTGTACGGTTTTTGACGGGAAACCTGTTGTGACAACAGAACATTCTGTAGTATCATCAGAAATAGTTACAACAGAAAAGTGCTACAGAATTACAGACAACAGAAATATACTACAGAAAAACTACAGAACTACAGAAAAGTACTACAGAACTACAGAAAAGTCTGATGGTTACGACAGAACTACAGGATATTTGGTGGTATTTTTGACACAGTTCTGTAGTTGTTTTTTACTGGGTTTGAAACACAAAATAGCTTTAGCACCTGTCGTTGCGCCTCAGCCAGGAAAAACATGCCGGTAAACCGGAGAACACTATGGCGAGCCGAAAGAGCAAGAAGGCGAAACAAAACGGAATTTCATAGGTCACGTCTTAGTGCTTGCATGCTACGACGTCGCTGGAACAGCGAATGCGTTAGGAACCGTTTTCATTCAGCGCTGGTTTTGTGGCAAAAAAATAAAAAAGGCTCAAAGTAGTTTGGTTTTGGTTTGTGGGATTTAACGTCCCAAATCAACTAAGGCTATGAGAGACGCCGTAGTGGAGGACTTCGGAAATTTCGACCACCTGGGGTTCTTTAACGTGCACTGACATCGCACAGCACGCGGGCGCCTTGCTTTTCGCCTCCATCGAAAAGCAGCCGCCGAGACCGGGATTCGATCCCGCATCCTTGGGCACTGTAGTCGAGCGGCGTAACCCCTAGCTGCGCTCCCCCGGTGGGGCCAAAGTAGTTTGGTTTTGTTTGAATGGTTTATGTGGTTTAAAGTCCCAAAGCGAATCAGGCTATGAGAGGCGCTGTAATGGAGGGATCCGCTAAATGTTTGAATATTTGCGGTTCTTGAAAGCACACTGGCACCGCACAGCACACGGGCGCCTCCATCTTAGAACGGCCATCACTGCCGGGATTCGATCACGCATCCTGGGGCACCAGCAGTCGAGCGCTTTATTCACGTCACGGTGAGACGCGTAGTAGTATAATACATTCGTTTAAGGAAACTTGTTTAGGGGCGGGTTGGTCTGGTCCTCAGTTCCGAACTGCCTTTGGCCAAAGCCGCTGCCCGAGCTCTCGTACCTTAGAACCTCTGTGCTGCGACGCTGGAGCTGGACATCAATTCGCCCACACAGGGTTTTCTTTAAGGGATATACTTGGCATTCTTGGCAAGACCATATCACGAGGTAGAAGTTTGCATTCTGGCCATAAAACCTCTAGTGAGATGGTAAGGAATCTGACCTAATAGCTTCTAGTCTAGCTATGCTGTTGTAAAAGAGTGGTTGTAAACACCTGAAGTGACATTCGTCTAATTTATCCAGCCCTTTAGCTGGTCTCAGAAATATTTGTCTGATTCAGTGGTTGTGTTGAAGTGTATCGAGTTATGTATATAGTGTGGGGTGTAGAGTGGTCAGAGGATGCAGTGATGAGGGAATCCGGGAGAGGAATGCTCCGGCTGCGGCGTGTGCACGCTCGTTTTCGTCCACCCACTGATGTCTAAGTACCCACTTGATTTCTTTTTTGTCTGTGGCCTCGCGTACAGTTTCTGTAGGTGGTTTAGGAGCTGATAAGAATGCATATGAATTCGTTGTGTTCAGCGGTAGTGCCATCGTCGCCTCCTTCATGTATGCGATGTCTGTATAGCTGTCAGCTGAAGTCTAGGCGAAGCACACGGCTTCTTGAAATCAAACTAGCGCACTTCAAAACAAAGACACAGGAAGAGAACGACAACACAGCGCTGATCAAGAGTTGATCAGCGCTGTGTTGTCGTTCTCTTCCTGTGTCTTTGTTTTGAAGTGCGCTAGTTTGATTTCAAGATGATGTACCAACTAGCCCGTTCTTCCACCCTTGGAAGCACACGGCTACTGGTGTGATGCCCTCTCAAGGACCCACACTATCCACAAAGAAGTTTGTCATTGGAGTAGTTCTTGTCCATCGTCTGGCTCATGCCTTGCATCGTGCCTGATGGTATTTCGGTTTCAAGTTGAGTGCTAGGGGCATGATATGGAATTTCACCCTCCTTCACGGTGATGTCCTGTATCTGTTGGGTGGTATTCGGCAAGGTAATGTCGATCTCTATAAGTACTTGCCGTCCAGTGACGACATCAAAAAGGAGGAAAGTTTGCGTTAGAAGATGAGCCTTTATGAGTTCTTCAACAGAATTCTGGACGCCAATTTCAAGGAGCCGGTGAGGGGTAGCCCGACCAGCCACTGATATATCATACGAAGAAAGGTGTCGAAACGCTTCAGGTCGCTCTTCCTTGGCTTCAGGTACGGGATTACTTAGATTATGCAGCTGATGATAAAGGCTTGAACTAGTCGGTTTTTCTTTTTGGCCGTAATGCATGAGATAATCCCGCTGAATAGTTCGCAAGTCGTGCGGACCTTACGAATAGCTGTAGGGTCGACCTCTCTGCCATTGATGTGCACGCCTGATGGGAATGGTGCCTGCTTCGGGATTGGATGTATCGCGGAGATTAATTCGTATCGGTTTTGGCGAAAGGAGGACATGAAACATAACTTACAAGCCATACAGTTAAGAGTTTGTGAACCTATAACAATTTCAATAAAGACAAAAACAGAAAACCAGGAAACAAGCAACGCAGGCGAACAGCTAAAATAAAGTTTGTTGTAACTCTAAAACTGGGGATACATGCTATGGACTGTCCAAATCTATATCAAACAACGCAATACAAGTTGCAGGTATGTCCTGCACAACGACCATTTCACTAATGCCAAGCTAGAAATCACACAACATGCACGTGCTAGAACTTCTACACCCCCTCCCCCCCCCCCCCCCACAAAAAAAAAAGAAAAACAAAAAAAAGGAGGGGGGGGGGGAATGTTCGCACTTCGCACAAGTTAGCCCGTCATTACAACAAACAGCACACGACACTTGATAACACTCAATAAAGCAGTGCCGGCATGGCCAGACTATCCGGACGAACAGCAAAGAAATGTGTATGCCAGTGCTGCAGGAACCGCGCCTCCCCATCTGTTTCCAGACGCTCGAACGTGTACTTCCAGAGCAGGAGACGGAGATTTTTCAGCGCTGGATACATTGCGAGTACCGGTTCCCTGCGTGCTTCCGCCAGGCAGCGGCGACGCCACAAAATAAACCTGACACAACACACAACTAGGCGCGTAAACAGCTTTTTTTTCTTTATTGTCTGGTCTTCACACATTGCATTTTACGAGAACAAAATCAATAAAAATCACACAAATGCTATTTACACGAGCCATTTACATATGACACACTAAAATTCGCGCATACACAACAAAGGCTCCAGCCTTGAGAGCCACTGGGAAGGTTCTGCTGCAGCTTTCTGGATTGCCAAAAACCTGTCCACTCTTACAGGAAGGGAAAGGCCAGTCACACTTGCTTTGTGCTCACCTGAATCGCACCGTAAGGGAAGGGATGAAGGTGGGAGTTAAAGTCGGCCTGTTCACGGATATCCTCCGTTGTAAACATTCCGCCCCGCCGCGGTGGTGCAGTGAGTGGTAAGATGCCCGACTACTTTGCCGGAGCACCCAGGCTCGAACCCGACCTAAAGCGGCTGCGTTTCGATGGAGGCGAAACGAAGAGACGTGCGTGGGCTGTGCGATGTCAGCGCATGTTAAAGATCCCCAGGTGGTCGAAATTACTCCGTAGCCCTCCACTACGGCCCCTCTTTCTCTTTCCACTTTCACTCCCACCTTCCTCCCTTCCCGTACGGCGCGGTTGGGGTGTCCACAGAAAACAAGTGAGGCAGTTAACGCGCCTTTCCCTTCCTATAAATCAATCAGATTTTAGAGCGCAGCTCTTTGGCGCCCATTCCTGGGTTTCGCGGCGGCGTCGGCGTTGCCCTCGTAACCAGTTCCGCCCCCCTTTCAGCCCCCCCAATGCGAGCCGGCACTTTAGCAACCGAAGCCTCGCAGGAAGAGGGGGAGGGGGGGGGGGTTACACTCAGCGGCGAACGATGGGGGCAGGAGCGCGCGCGGCGATCGGAGAACACTAGGAAAAGAGCGGGGGGGGGGGGGGGGGGGGGGGGGGTAGGGATGGTCGCCTTAGGCATCGCTGGCAGCGACTGACTGATGCCGCTGATGCCTCTAGCGAGTAAAGACAACGGGCTGCTATATAGTGTTGCGTACAACACCGTCCAAAAAAAAACTGATTTATTTATAGGAAGGGAAAGGCGCGGTAACTGTCTCACTTGTTTTCTGTGGACACCGCAACCGCGCCGTAAGGGAAGGGAGGAAGGTGGGAGTTAAAGTGGAAAGAGAGAAGGAACCGTAGTGGAGGGCTACGGAGTAATTTTGACCACCTGGGGTTCTTTAACGTGCGCTGACATCGCACAGCACACGGACGCCTCTTCGTTTCGTCTCCATCGAAACGCAGCCGCCGAGGTCGGGTTCGAACCCGGCTACTCCGGCACAGTAGTCGGGCATCTTACCACTGCACCCCCCCGGCGGGGCACAACAATGCCGTCGTCGCCATGTAGAAAGAGGAGGAGGGGGTCCGCCCCCTCTTCCTGTGTGGAGGCGAGGGTGCTCTCAGCGGATCACGGTGCAAGTCGTTCTCACTCGCTAGCGGCGTCAGCGGCATCAGTCAATTTCTGCTACCTGTTCGTTGCGCAACGTTCCTATGGACCCACACGCTGCCTCCCGCCACCTCCCGATAACTCAATTGCTCTCCATTTCTCCGACCACAAAGCTTCTTTCATGACAGCCAAGAACTGTTAGTGGAGTGTTTCTTGAAGCAATACCTGTGAAAAATAATAAAAGTTGTATGTAATTGTACATACGTGTCTTGCTCGAAATATTTGCCGCAATTTATCGAAAAGGTGAAACAGCTGATGAGCTGCGCTCAAATTTCACATTAGAAAATAACGTAATCGTGGGCAATTTTTTGTAAACATTCCCGCAAAATAGTGGCGAAAACTCTGCTTAATATCGCATGGCTGGTCACAACATCGCCGTTCGGCAATGTTATGCTTGTAATATGGGTGCCTTCGCCGCGGTTTCGAAGTTGCCTAGCATGTAATAGGTCGGCTGAGTCTTGGCAAGACATTTTCGCTTCGGCTGCTACACGAGACGATTGAGAGCCCTTTATTAGGATGCTGTGATATCGGACACGAAATAGACATGTGTCTAAGGTACCCACGCATTGCGAAGCTGAGCTCGCCCGCCTGCATAATGGTCCTCACAAGGCGAGGCACATCGTTGTGTGCAGACGTTTCGCTTGCGTCACCCCAGCAGAGTGGATTGCTAAATGTTCCGACTTTGAATACAGTAAAAGTTGAGGCCTCCGTCTGAGACGCAGAGTTCTATACAGTATTGACGGCTCCCTGGAGGGCATCTTCAATCTACCCTGTGTTGACACTTTTGCCGAAAGGGTGGTATCATCTGCATACAGGGCATGGCGCATGCCTTTTATTTCGTTGATTTGGACCGGTAGGGGCAATAGGGCCAGGTTGAAAAGAAGCAGGTGATGCACAACTCCTTGTGGCGTGCCCCAGTGCCTATGAGAACAGAGTTCGCTCTCGTATCGATCATTCAGATGTGCACTTCCGGGAACCGAACCTCCATTCATTGGATTCCCAGCCGAGCGCTTTGCCGCTGTGCCGCGCCCCTGGCCGTGAACACTCTTCATAATTCCTCCTGTCTGCCGTCACGATGATAGCGTTATTCCGCGAGTGACAGATACTGCGATTGGCGCGCAATTTGAAATTACAAAAGTACCAAGTCACTCAATTAGGATGACGTCAAGAATGTGACGTCACCCATCTACCGTCAGCTATGAGGACCAAGCGAGAGCGAGTACGCTCCAACGCCGCCGGGTGGTGCTTCTTAGCTTCCGTGAGTGACTATCGCGAGTGACAGATGCTGGGTCTCTGCTTTCCTGTAAACGAATTATAGAACGCCGGTGAACTTAGAAGCGCTCGACATGGGAGCCAAGGTAGCTGCTGCGGAATGGCCCAGAAGACTGGAGAAATTAACGTCTTCTTATCCCGAGGTCGTCACTTCGTTTCGCTACGTATATCCAGGCATAGCAGAGCTAACCCATGTTTAATTTTTTGATGGAGAAGAAACGAATAGGCGTTCATGTGCTGTGCAACGTCAGCGCACGTTAAAGATCCCCAGGTCGCGGAAATTACTGCGTAGCCCTCCACTATGGCTCCTCTTTCTCTCTTTTCACTTTAAATCCCACCTTTCTCCCTTCCATTACGGCGTGGTGCAGGTTCCCACAGAAACAAGTGCGACAGATGCTGCGCCTTTCCTTCCTAGGATCCAATTATTCTTATTATCCAAGCCTTTATGATAAGCAGAATCATGTACGCTTGCCCGTACTATCATCTGCGTCGTAGGGACGAACATGCACTTAATAGCATAATTAGAACAGCATACAAAGCGGCCCTTAGCTTACCAGTATACGCTAACTCAGATCGACTACTGCAGTTAGGAATTTTTAACACACTATCTGAACTAATTGAAGCCCATAAGACAGCACAAGTGACCCGCCTGTCACGCAGCCTTGCGGGACGCGTAATTCTCGACAAGCTCCACATCCACCCCACTGAGGAGGTGTGCGCAACATCCCATTTATCGGCTGACATAACTAGTAGACTAGTTGTTAAACCAATAGCCAAAAACATGCTACCAGGTAGACATGATGCCCGCAGGAAGACAAGGGCACAGACCCTTGAGAAACAGTACGAGGACGATCCACAAGCAGTGTACGTGGATGCAGCTCAGCACATCAAAAACGGAGCATACGTGGCATGTATGGCCACTCCAAAGTCAACCTTCATTAACGCTATAACATTTCATGCTAGCTCCATATGCGAGGCAGAGGAAGTAGCTATCGCACTGGCCATCGCGGATCCCCACACCAAAACTATTTTAAGCGACTCAAAAAGCGCCGTTCAAAATTTCGCCAAAAATTCTGTAAGCGCACTCGCGGCGCGAATTCTGCGCAACCGATCTCTCAATCACAACATCAATCTCGTATGGGTTCCGGCTCACGCGGGTAACTCCGGAAACGAAGGGGTCGACCGTCTAGCCCGAGGCTTAACCAACCGGGAGACGGGAGATCTATCGGGAACGGACGCGCCTGTGGAGGCACCGCGCACATACGCGGAGGTAACAAACTTTTATCGCGAGCTAAGATGCACGTACCCCGCCCCTCACCCCGACCTCGACCGGGCGCAAGCCACGACACTCAGACGCCTACAAACAAAGGCCATTCTTAGCCCCTACCGACTATCGTTAATTACAAACGGAGAATTCAACCCTGCATGCCGGCACTGCGGTGACGGGACGCAGGCCACTCAAGACCATATACTGTGGGAATGCGCCAGCAATCCCCCTCCAAAGACGCTCTTGCCAGCTCCCTCAGCGGAGGAATGGGACAAGCTGTTGGCCAGCCCAAGGAAAACTACGCAACTGGCCCTCGTCACGCGAGCTCAAGAGGTCGCTCCCGACTGGAGGCCACCCTAGACTCGCCCCAGCCCGAAATAATTCCTTTCATTTCGTGGCAATAAAGGTTGTTACCACCACCTATCATAATTATTTCGTAGGGATTTATTGATGTACGTAGCTATAAGTACAGACTACGCAGTGTGTTCTTTAGAGGTAGTCCACGATTTTGGTGTGCCTGGCATTAATGAATTCCTTGTTAAATTAAGTGCCAATTTGGCATGTAAGCTGCATTGAATTGTTGGATCGATGTCACTGCATGTTCGAGCTGCTGAATGACATTGTGGGTTGATAGCCGGCTTCGGAAGCCGAATATGCCTTGGCGCAGCAGGTTGTTTTCTAGGTAGCGAGTGAGGTGGAGTTGTACAGTATTAGATACGAACTTGCCCGTGCACGATGTGTGAGATATTGGATGGACGTTAGAGACATTGATTTATTTCCGGGCTCGGGAACGAAGCTCACTTTTGCCTGCTTTTATCGTTGGGGTAGTGTGCTGGCACGCCAGCACCCATTAATACACTGTGGGAGGGTCCGGAATATTTTGTTGGTTTTGTTGTTGATATTAGCAAGGAGGCCTACTGCGACTGTGCTGTGACTAGGCGCAGTGCCATGGCGCAATGTCATGAAATGTGGCTTGTATTTAGCCGACGTTGAAGTCGTGATCCAGTCGTTGCTACGTGTTTTGTAGGGGGGCCAGGATATTTGATAGTAGAGAGGCAGGTGTCGGTAAGGGTGTGAATTAGCGTCCTTCTGTCCCGTTCCTTACAAGCCGTGTTAGGGTCTTTCCGAGCTTATTTTGCTGCTCTCTTCGGGGTTTAGGAGGAGCTATGAAGTTTAGGGAAGTGAGAAGTTGACTTAAAGCCGAGGCTGCCACTAAGTGATTTGCATTCATTAAGCCAGTTGTTTTTATCTAGCGATAAAACATAGTTTTGAGCTTGTTGCGTGATATGTGCAATTTTTAGATTAATCTTGCGGTTGTGGAGTTGCTTTTTCACCGCCGTTTGGTACTTTACCTGGCTTCCCTGAGATGGTGGAGGTGATCACCTATGGCAGGGGTGCCTTCCGCGGTTTCTGTGGAGTCTGAAGTTTTCCGTAGTGTTGGTAAGGACTTGGGTTCTTGTTTCATGGCTTTCTTTTTTTTTAGGTGAACGTGTGGGTAGTCACGCCACCGAATTGGGTCCATTCCGCGGTGCAACCTTGCCCCTGGCGTGTACTGTGTTGTGGTCACCAAATCTATTTTAAGTGCTGTGCAGTCATTGTGAACGAAAATACGTTTAGAAGGGCCAGGTTTGGTCCACTATCGTGAGTGAGGTTCACCTCGGCGTTAATGTCCCGAATATCTTTAGCTTCAGGTTGGGTTGTATCAATGCAATGATAAGTTTCTTTTATACTCTTGCAGTTCTAGTGTAGGATCCAGAATCTATATGGTTGCATCATCGGGGATGCAGGTGGGTGGTATCCTGCTAAGTCGCGTGGTACCCTCATTTAGGACCTCTGCTGCAATCAGCCTGCGGCAGACATGGCTTATGTTTTCGCAGTGTTTCGCGCGTTTGCGAAACGTGAGTTCAGGAAGTTTGCTATATCGAGTTTGGTCTCAATGACTTTAAGATTTAAAATGTTATTTCTATGGTTCCAGGTCTGGCCATAGTGGGTTATAAAAGTAGTGTTGCTATCTCCTCCACGAAGGGCCGGCGCTAATTGTTGAACTTTTCATGAACTATCACTTCGATACGTTCTTGAATTCTGGATTTGAGGGGTTCTATATTGAACGGAATGCTTGTGGTGTAGAATCTGATCCGCTGTCGCGGTTGGCCTATTTTTGTCGTTGCTAATACGCGAAGTGGCAGCATGTTGGGCGTAAAACTATCTCACCACTGTGGACGCCTCAAACGTGTGAAAAACGTGAAAGTGAACGTGAATTAACTTTCGCAAAGCTGAGCAGGGGCAAGACTATCTCCCTCCCCGATGGACCACTCAAACGCGCATCAAGATGAGAGACTTTCCGAATGAGAAATTAGATGCCTTTAAGCATAATACTTGTTTCCTGCGGATGATTTTATGATTACATCTACTTTCGACGACGAGATCGACTTTTTTTATTGACAAAACGAGATTTATTTGTTTATTTATAGGAAAGGAAAGGCGCCGTAACTGTCTCAATTATTTTCTGTGGACACCGCAACCGCGCCGTAAGGGAAGGGAGGAAGGTGGGAGTGAGTGTGGAAAGAGAGAAAGAGAAGCCGTAGTGGAGGGCTACGGAGTAATTTCGACCACCTGGGGATCTTTAACGTGCGCTGACATCGCACAGCACGCGGACGCCTCTTCGTTTCGCCATTGCGTTTGGCGCTCACATTTTAACGTTCGAGTAGAACTTCGCGCAACGTACTGAGCTAAATTTTTATATTTGGGATAGACCTTGCACAATGCTTATATTTGGTTCGCACAAACTACCCTGAAAGGAAAAGTGCATATAGAACGGACTGGGCGCACTGTCTAGAGATCGTAGGAGTTGGTCCGAGCCGCTGTTCTTCCGAGCCATGGAGTCGCAATTAAGTATGAAGCCTGCACATTGCAGATGACCTTGCGGGCATTCCTTGATTCATTATGTAGAGTCAAGCATTGCCAAGTTGAGTTTGTGTCTTTTGTGCTTACGCAATTTCTATTTTATCGTTTCCAGTAAAAAGAGAAACGACACACAATAATTGAAGTGTCTGGCCATCCCTGAGGGTTTCTTCCTTCTCCGAAGAAGAAGCAAACAATGCGGCAGGCATTCCAGTACAACCGCGTCTCTCGTAGAGGTAGAGGCGGGGAAGTTTAATGAACGTTTCCACGAGGGAAGGCAGCAGCGCACAAGGCGAAATCTCTCGCGACTCAAACCTCGCGCTGGCCCAAATAAACTCGCTTCGTAGAAGTATACACTATAAAAGCGAATGACCTCGACCAAGTGCTTTCAGGAGAATGTTTGTACGCATAAGCGAGACACCGTCTCTTTTGCAATAAATGATGGAAGTGCTCCTCTTTTCAGAGGCGGCTCTTATGAGCCGTGTCGCCATTGTTGTCGGTATAGTTACGCTACAGCTGTATTGCTTATCAGCCCCCTTTGGGATGCGCACCCCGTTTTAAGAAACCCGCCAGCATCGACCCTGCTTCTGATGCTGGCTCGTCTACCTTGCACTGTAGTTTTCACTCCTTGGCCTGTTCCCTCCCTCCCTCCCTCCCTCCCTCCCTCCCTCCCTCCCTCCCTCCCTCTTTCCCTCCCTCCCTCCCTCCGAAACCCTTGGGCCGTATATTTTTGACAAAGACTGTACATGTTTCAGTAGGAGGGACCTTGAACATGCGCATAGTGTGCTATTGCTCTTGCCTGTATGCCATAGATTTGATCTGGCTAATCATTTTTTTTTTTCCTGAACATGGTTTCCCAACTAAGTTAGGTTCGTTTACCTTCCTTCACTCGTTATAATATATAGCACATTTCCTCTTGAGTGTAGTTAAATAACGTCATCAGCGAAGATTCGTTTGTCAATGCCATTACAGTACTGGCATTAAACAATACTAATCTAACCATCTGAGGGCATGCTATATCCAATGGCTTATCATCTAATGAGTATGTAAGAGGAGTAAGTAATTAAACTATGATTTAACTTAACCCTCGTTAGGAGTAGTAAAGATGCTGAAGACTGTGACGAAATAGAAGAAATTGAAAGCGCTTTGATAGCTGCTCTGACGTGTTGTGTAAGAGCTGAAATTCGAAAGACGTGCCTGTAGTGAATGTCTGTACGCAAACAGATGATCAACCTGAGAGAGGTGTCTCCGATATTCAATCTTAGCAGATTAAAGTTAAAAATCGCTTTTGTGATCATCTTTCCTTCTTTCTGTTCTAAGTATGGTGATGTATTGCATGTTTTCATTCAACCTTCCCGATGCGAAGCACTGTTTCGGTGTTGTTTTTATAACTGCAATCATGGAAGGCAAACACTGCAAAGCCTTATTCTGTTATATTCGGGCCGGTATAAACAGCTGTTACCAGTTTAGCCGCATCATGTTTTTTTCTTAACATAGCTCTCAAAACCTCTCGTTAGAAAATCTACTCTTACAAATACATGTAAGAAGGGATTGTTTACCCGTAAAGCTGTCCATGGACAGCTTTTTTTCTACAATCCCCCCATCTGTATTTGATGGCAAATAAAAGATTTCATTCATTCATTCATTCATTATCAAATGTCAAAATTAGTTGTTGCCTTTATGCACTGTGCGAGAAGAAAGCGTGCAGTATCAATGCATTCTAAGATCTAATGGCAATATAAGAGGCGTAAGTAATTAAACTATGCTTTAACTTTACCCTCGTTAGGACTAGCAAGGATGCTGAAGAATGTGACGAAACTGAAGTAATTGGACGCTCTTTAATAGTTACTCTAACGTGTTGAGTAAGAGCCTGAACTCGAAAAGCGTGCCTGTAGTGAATGGCCGTACGCATATAGAGAGGCGCTGTTTTAGGGATATACAGTGTTTCCACCCAAAGGGTCTAAGTGCTCTTTGGTAAAATCTATTACTTGTGACTGGTCCATTACGCAAAACTGACATAACATATTACATTCTACATGACATTTTTCATACCATTTGTCACAGCTACTTCGAGTTTTTCAGCTTCACTTCGCTCGCGTATACTGCGTGAAGCAATACGAGGGGTCTCGGGTGGAGGCGACCATGCACAAATTTTTGCGTACAAATGTCGAGGCAAATCATCAACACTGAACCGTCCTAGAGAGCTTTCGCGGGACCCCGTTTAAACAATGTGTGAGCCAGCAAAAGTCGAAGCTCGCAAGTCATAAATTACACGTATGAACCAACCAACTAGCCTACTTCCCTCTTTTCCCGGCTACCACTTGGAAAACGCTTCACACTACAGCGCACCACAGTGGGCAACTCCGCAATCACATGTAGCACAAGACGTCATGAGCTGTCGACTCAAGGCGCCCAGAACCTGCTTTTTCAGGGTCTTCCTCATTGTATACTCGACCGATGCATCCGCGGTTAGTTTATTTGTGTATAATGGAGCTTATGTACTGACAGAATACCTTGACGGAGAGGGTAGTTTCCTTCAAGCAGTTGCAGGCGCCGGTTCAAATTTAGGTTTTGAGTTTCTACCAGTACTGATAAGTGATTGGTGGTGACCATTGCTTGTAATAACGACCTCATATTCCACGAAGCCCACATCAATATAGCCTACGCGTAACAGCCTGTCTGCTCTCGCATACCTTCCAATTCTCGTTCCGATATGAAGCCTTAAACTTCCTCAATGCAGGCTGCTGTACCGAAGGGGTTTTTATTCCTTATTGCTCTTCCCCGGGCCGAAATAAATTATGGATTTTCACTATTTCTGTATTTAAGACATTGCCTTCTAGTATGAGGTGGCAGTATGTTCTTCGCAACGTTTTATTCTAGTGGGCAGATGGAAACGGAATGTCCTCAACCGGCGCAAAGAGGGCTTCAAAGGTAGTCAGTCTAGTGGTCATCGGCTCCCTTTGAAGAATAAAGAAACTGTTCGGTGATCATCTAAACCAAGAGTCCGAATTGTCTAAATATTGCACACTATGAGCGCAGTACCCCTTCCCAAGACTGCTTCGGGATCTGCGACCGCCTGGTTCTTGAGAAGCTGCCTGCAACCCTTACATATGTTTGATGAAAGAAAAAGTCAGAGGGGGGGGGGGGGGGGGGGGGGGGGGGAGTAATAGGAAGTGGAGTATAGTGTACTAGTGTGCGGCATACAATTTATCCGGCAGAGACGAACTATCAAGAAAACTTGTTTGCGCTACTTGCGTTGTCGTGCTTGCACAATGTTTGCCTTCACAATGATTTTAAGGAACTGCGCATTACGAATTTTTTCGGGTATGTGTTCTGAAGAAACGTTAAGCAACAGGGGGCTTCTTTATTTTCTCGAAGGTTCAGAGCAGCTCTTTATTTTGCTGATTTTGCTGTACATAATCTGGACCACACTAGAGGAGATCGATGGGAAATTAAGAATCTGTATCCGTTCAACGCTTGTTCATGCAACAGAAGTCTAATGTTTCTATCCAGTACCACATGTTTGCATCACAGTACACACGCTTCCCGGTTTAGTATTTCAGAACTCTGGGAAATGGAGGAACAGCGACTGGAAAATGAGATCTGCAGCTGCTAAGGGCAAATCGTTGGCTCTTCCATCAATGTCACCACGTTCCGTTTAATCCATGGCCCGTTGTTCGAACACTGAAAGACGTACCGGACACGTCACCCTCGCATAAGATCCTGCACATGAAATATGTCCACATCGGTTTGCCAGTGCGACTGTTCTGTGAGCATCCGTAGCCATGTTTCTGTCGTAGCAATATTTGCATTTCATCTCCTTACTGCGTGGAAGTGAGCCTGTTACCAACGCAAAGGAAGAAATAATATTCATAAGGATTGCTAACGTCTTTCTCCAAGTTTACCAGGAAGACATGTGCCTTGACGAGGGCGTCACGATCCAGAGAGGTGAGCCGAGAAATAAAACGGAAACAAGTTTGGCTAGTTCTCGCGCCATGAGAAACAGGCAAGCAACAAAACAAACCAGCCACTAAGAAGGCAATTCGCAGTGCAGCGCGTCTTTCATCTCAATCGACGTCGGATTCTCCCGCAACGCCCCCGGAGTCGTAATCTCGGTTTCCTTCCAACTCTTACGAGCGACAGTGACGAGGGGGTATTATGGACAGACAGAAGAATAAAAAGATACAGAGAAACTCTCACAGCAGACACAACATCAGTGGACGAATAATAAGAAAAACAAACAAACAAAGAAACTAATGAATGATTTGACGGCTACAAAGCATGGGCTGTGCATTCCGCCCCCTAACGATGACGCTGGGCGTGACTGGCGCGTCCAATCCATTAGGTCAACTGGCGCTACTAATTTTTCACTGTCGAACGACGCGACGTGTTCGATGGAGCGAGGTTTTAAAAGCTCGTTTTGAGCACGATACCCCGCGAGGATACGATGTCGCGAGTCAAGCGACAGTCGAGAAGTTTAGCCTGTGCCGCTGTAGCGAGGAGTCTTGGAAACAACAACAAAGAAGCCGTTTCTTTGGTGGGGCGCTGAACTGCTTTCCCGGTGCGCTTAGAGGCGTGAGCGAAATCGTGTTATCGTATAGCGCGACCCTATGCAGACGTGCTGGCGTAACGACTGACACAGTTTATTCCTTTAGGCAAAAGGAGGAGCTGGATGCTAATCGCAAATTTTGCAGTGGTTATTGATTTCTGTACTCACAAATGCTGCATCACGCCTAAGTCCAGAGATGCGTCTGTCGCGGAAATCAATGGGAAAGACCAGTAGCGAGAAGCTTATTGGTACAGTTTTGCTTTTCTGATCCGTGGCGCATGTGTCATGCCTGGTGTAATGTCGGCTGTGACGGTCTGTGTCATTTTTTTTTTTTTTTTGTGATAAAGCGCTTCCCAGTGCATGAAGGAAAAATGGAGGGTCAAATAATGTCGGGTTATTCACCATGGAGCCAGAATTAACCGCAAAGAAATCTAACCTTAAAGTACACTGTTGTACGGTGGCAATCGGTCATTTGTTCTAGTATTTTTACACGCCCATCCGTACCTAGGTGAAAACCAGTGGAAGGAAAATGGTGACGTGAAGAAGGAAAGCAGATTTGAACAAACTGCGGTACAAGCTAGGTCTTCATTCGTGCAAGTTACTTCGAGGCAAAATAATCTTATCTGTCTTCGAAATATTGTATAATTTCTGCAACTGCTCAATATGTATTTCTTTTCAATAATCATCATAGGAGGTCCCGTTCCGCAGTCCTTGACTTTGGGACCTCCTTCTGTATTCATGTTTTGTTAACCTTTGAAATACAATAAACTTCAAACTTCAAACTTCAAACTTCGCACCTTTGTTTCGCTCTCCCAACTTAAGCACTGTGATCCCTTCCCCTGATTTGTAGATTATTAAATCTTGCCGTTATCGAACACCCATGAAATTATGGGTGAATTAAGAATGATATACATCTCACGAGGCATGAAATATCTAATCGCGACTCTGCGACTCTTCCGTGCCTTCCTCGTGTTGGCGTCATTGCCGAAATACTGGAGGTGGCCTACATTGCAGTGTGTTCATCTGATCATTTCACTGCCTCTCTATTGTATAAGCGTCTACTTTGTTCAACATTTATACTTCGATACTTTATTTAGAAAAATGAAGGGTAAGGGTAATTTCGGCCAGACGTTCTCAGCAATATGAAAGGTAAGAGCGCTCGGGACCAATCGGATGACGTCCACTACATGACTATGATCGCAGGCTCTTGTCACCGACGCCGGAACAGCTAGGTTGGCAAGGCATGGGTAGAGCTACATTTGTTTGTTTTCGGGGAAGAAATATTTGAGATGTTTTTTTTTTTTTAATTACGTCCATCCGGACATTAAGGTCATTGCTGAATACACAGAAAAACAGTGACATGAAATATAAAAGAAGGTTGTATAAAACAGAGTAGTTAAGCTCAAACAAGCGGTGCTGGGTTGTTTAGTCTTGACAGCAGGGACCGGAACACAGGAGGTTAATAAGGACTTGCCATGTTAAGGGCAGGAAGATTTGAAACAGTATTTTCCTTTATGTCAATGAGTGTGCTGAATATGCGGAATAGAAGAAAACTTGCTAATTAATTCCCGTCCCTCCTCTTCCAATGTTCCTGGCGTGGTACATTCGGCATTGCGCAAGAGATGTACATAAATAAGGAGAAGTAATTATTGCTTTCAGGAACCGATTTGCGGTACATGGAGGGTGAACTAAATCATTTATCTTCAACCGGGCGGATAATTAGCGCCCACTTCCTGGCATTCCTCTTCCGTAATGTGATTTACTCTGTCAGAAGAGGTGCAAGCCAAGCTGCCTTTTTCCTGAGCAAAGTGTTGTCGCTCATTACCGAAAACAAACGCTGCATCAGAGCTTACGAAACAACGGGTTCTTTCACTAATCACGACGTTTTGTACGCTCTCAACGCTCCACAATACTATAGAGGAGTCCTTGGAAGAGATGGCTGGAACTGAAGAGTCCTTGGAGCGAACGTGTTGGAGAAACCGGCTGCAATCGGTAGAGCCTGTTGTTCAGTTCAGTTCGGTTTTTATTCCTTAAATGCCCCTATTTGAGCGAGTGTTACATGAGGGGTAGGAATGCACTTGAAACACTATAAAACGGGTGATTATTTAACATTAAGATGATCGGTTACACGTTCTTGAAAAGCAGATCACCATGCAATGGCTATGACGTCATAGGGAAGACCGTTCTAGTCTGTAGCGAAGGAGAAAATGTGGTAGTGTGCGAGTTTGAGCGCCCAAATTGAAGTGGATGACTAGTGCAGTGAGATATTTATGCTGTGGCTTTAATATACGATGTTTGATTCAAAGATTAATAAACAATTAGCTGGGCTTTAGCTTTAGTTAAACCCGGAAGGTTGCGTGAGCAAAGCCGACGTAGCTTCTCTTTCTGTTCTTATTCTTCTTTCTTCTTTTCTCTTTTTCTTCTTCTTATTTTGCAGCGAGGCGTTGCTACCGGCCGGGTTTACCTGACGGCTTGAAGAGGGGCCCCATCTGCGATCGCTCTAAAGGTCAAACGTGGCTACCTGCCGGGTTAACGCGACGGACTCAAACCTCGCGTAGTATTGCTTACGAAATAAAATACTTGGGAAAAAGAGCAATGCTTACGATGGCGGTGACGAAAAGAGAGAATTGGCAATCCGGACTTTGCTTTCAATGCCGACACACTGACGTCATATGAGTATGAACAATGAATGAACCGGGCGACACGATTTTAACGGATTTCAAAGTAATGTTTAGATATACTTGATGTAGGCTCCATATGGCAGAGGCATGTTCTAATGTGGGTCGTACAAGTGATTTATGCGCGAGCAGTTTTACCTGGGCTAAAGCAAGGCGGATGTGGCACTTAAGGAAACTTGCTGTTTTGTTTGATGCTGAAATAACATTGCTAATATGATCGTGCCAGGATAGATCGCAATAGAGGTTGACTCCAAAGTATTTATATGATTGCGTTTGCTCTATTTGGGGATTAGAAATGGAAGAATAAAATCGATAAAAGGACATTAGTTTGCATTTAGTAGAGTTGAGGGACATTAACTAATCCCTGCACCAATTTATTACGCTGTTAAGATTTGTCTGACGTGTGTATTGAGCACGAGGATTATTAATGGTGCGGTAAATGACACGATTCTTCGCGAACAATACATGAAACATGCAGGGGTAAGTCGCTATATATATTAAGAATAGAAGGGATCAGAGTACAGATCTTTGTTGAACGCTTAACGTAACAAGAAGGGATTTAGATAGATGGCCGTTAACATATACTAACCGAAAACTATTGGTAAGAAATTCTAGAATGGACTCTAGAATATAATGAGTGCATGGCATTGCGAACACAATGTGTGATTTTTCGGCTTCGAAATATTTTTCCCATGCGGCAAGAGTGTCGATGCCTTTGGCTTTGACAAAAAGTCGTTTCGTTTCGTTTTCGAGAGGTTTCAAGCGCCGGGTAAACTAACGTTTATGGTGGTTAGATATAACACTAAGATGGTTTACTTTCTTCTTGATTAACCAGTTTTATAAATCGAGCGAGTTTGAAATGTGGAATCGTATACAGGAAAAAAGGTGTTCAGCTATCTTCAGATCTTCAGCTATCGCGTTATAGTTGCCCTTATCATAAAAGCGTATAGGCTTGTTAGATATTTATTTCCTAGTAGACGAAACTGAGAATGCAGCATGTATACATTTGTCCTCACTGACGTCTGGGAGATAATTTGGTAATGATAACTTTCGGGGTTATCGGTTAGTATCAGGTAAAGAATGTTTGCTGATCCTCCTGAGATTATGATTGGCGACGACACTGACTGGGTGAGGTTAAAATTAAAACACACATCAATTCAGTTTTTGCCTCTGCTTGACATGTTATTGCGGAGCTAGTTATAATTGGGTAATTAAAATCACCGAAAAGAAAAAATGCGGAAATTTGGGTACGGGGTATAAGTTTGTTGATGGTATTATTCTGATGATGTGGGAAGGCTGGATTAGTCGGCGGTGGCCTGTAGCAAACGCCAAGTAACGCTGTTACCGGGGGAGCGTGAGAAATGAGCCATACGATCGGATGTCAGGTGTGTTGTCAACAACAGAACATGTATATTCCGATGAGTTGTAGCGTTGGTAGCGCCAACCAGTTCAGTCATGACACGTGGTTTTGTGACGTCATAGAATCTACCGACCAATCAGTGCCAGACTACGTCACCTGCCAAGTGCCACCTGCCAGAGACTTCAAGCACCACCTGGCTTTTGCAGGCTAGGTTGTGAAGTAGGGGTTTCGCTCAAAAACAAAATGGTAAATGTACTGAAATACTGGAATATTTAATAAAATTTTGCTGATTTCTCCGTAAACTATAAGTGAAAGTTTAAATTTCGTTCGCATCACTTTTGCCGGTTTACTTAACTGATTATGTGCGACTCTGTTTACATCAATCCCACAGTTCTTTTTTTCTCAGGTTTAAAACGATTGTCCGCGCTTTTAGGCTCATCTTGAAAGTTCGCTGTCATGCGAGGTGCGAAGACAAGAGGTGGCCATCGAGAGACGGAATTCGCTGAGTACGTTGAACCTATCGTCCTAGACCCCTACTTGACACATGATGCGTTGAAATCTGTTTAACAACACCGCGCTAGTGTAGTTTTGAGAATCCTGATCTTAACAGCCTTTCCGGAATGCTCTGTCCATCACGAAATACCGTGAAGAATCGCGTGATACGTGATTAGTAGAGCACTCAGGGTTTCCTGAGCAATATTGGTGTTGGCTGCAACAAGGGGTTAATTAGCATAATTGCTGCTAGCGTGGTTCCCCTAGAGTAATGAGGATACGGTGTGTGGTACTGCCATTCGCACCTTTTCTCTCTGTAGTCAGAACATGAATTCTTTGCAAACCAGATGATGCTCCCGTAAATGGGACGCGAACAAGAAGAGCAGAAAAAAACGAGATATTTAATTAAACGTCTTCAACAATTAGCCAGCTCACGTGGAGCGATGGGAATCAGAAGCGCAAAATTATAAGTAAAAAAGAACATGCAAAGTCGCAATTACAAGGCCGCTAAGCGGAAGCTGTCTGAGACTGTGTGAATGGCTGCTACACCGTCGGAACCACTGTCCACCCGCCTGTCAGCAACGTCCGGCCCCAGGGACGAGGGCGGTGTCAGCACGGTTGTGTCCAGAGTGTCACTAACTTTTCTCATTTCTGGCGAAGCTGCCCGACATTCCACGGAGACCTCGCATGCTCTCCCTAGCGACCTCCTTGACGTCTTATTTATGGGGCCACGTGCTCTGCACTCTCCTCTGGCTTCCGTCCTTCGCTTAGCGTGTTTCCCACACTACACTGAGCTCCCAGCAACTAATGTTTTCCACAGGCATTCGCGAGCCTAGAGGCAGGTCTGCTCGTGTATATGCTTGCAGGGAATCTTTAGACAATTTTATGTTAAGAAGTTTTGCTTGAAAATTTGAAGCTTTTTGAGAAAAGTTATATTATGAAGAATATTTGAAAGGAAGTTATCTGTATTTCCCATATGCAGTAAGCGATGGCATTAACGACGTAACCGAATAATTGTCCTTCTAAGGGCGCTCGTATCTCGTTCTGCACATGCCCATCACCTCTCAACCGCCATTCCGGATGATATCCATATAAAAAGGTGAACGAGTTTTCTTCACACGTGCTTTTTCACAAACATTGTTTTCTCGATCAACGGCGCAATGGACTATGGGACAATATTTAGGTGCAGTGCTGGCATATCCTGTCGACATGACAATGCCCACATAGCCCCCGAACGCGGACTCCTCGTGCAAGAACGGACTGACTTGTTCTCAAGGAACCGAATAGTGAATTAAGCCTTTTATGCACAGCTTTGACAATGGCTTGGAATTATGTTAGCGGATTGGCCATGCACTTCTATTCAGGCTAGACGGAGCCAGCACTACTCTAACTCTTCCTGCAAGTGAGTCTAAAAGGTTTTTGTGAAGACATCAGTCAGCTCCGCATCATATTCCTTCTCGGCATGTCAGGTTTGTAGTCGCGATGGGGACGCGATTGAGGGCAGTCCTGTTGCTGTTGCAAAAAAAAAAAAAAAAAAAAAAAAAAACGCACATCGCAGGACGGGTGCAAGACGGCGGTCGCACCGCATCATGGATGTAATCATTTCCGTAAGCATTTTGTGGCACTCGGTGGTGCATAGACAGCCTGAGTCTCGCTACTTTTTAACACTAACGGTAACTCGGTACACGGTTTGCTTAAGTAGTTTATAACCGCTTGTCGTGTCATACGTTTAAAAGCGGTGTTTGTGTCCCCTAAATTTCTTCCACTGCGGTGGATGTAGGTGGCGTTATTTTTCTTCAGTACAAGCTGGTAAGCAGAGTTGTCTAGACATGCATTCACACAGAAGCAGCTACTACCTGCAGTCAAGCCCGCCACCGTCCTCGGCCGTGTCATGTGACTAGATCATGCGCCAGTTGTCAACTGCCAACGTGCTCCCATGACGTCACAAGCCTCGGCGCACAGCCATATTACGTTACTTTTTACTTCAACGCAGAAAAGACAATGTAAAATAATACCAGGCCTGACCAGCACAGTAAACAATAGAGAAAACAGCTGAGAATGATTAGCTTACACTTCTGGCGACTATCTGGCCCAAGTTAGGATGGCAGCACCACTAAAAACGCGGAAGACATGCGGCCCAGTGTATGCGCCTGCAGACTGAGGCTTGCACCTCTTGCACGTCACCATGCAACAGCCTAGCGTGGTCTACGACCGCCACATCGTTGGCTTGTGAGGTGATAATTAGTGGAGACCTGCACTTGGGGGTTTTCGACACGAGGGCATTTGGGCCAAAGGACGCCAGAAGTTAGCCTTCTAATCGGATTACTCTCGGTGGCGGCGTGGCTGTGGCTTATTGTCTAAGCCGATTACTACGTAGATTACTCGTTAAGCTGACCAGAAGGCTGCGCATGAGGTGGATGAACGTCTTGCAGCCATGTGGTGTGCCTGTGACGCCAGAAGAATCACCGTCAGAGGTGTAGGTGAATTCTACTACGTGCCGCTTGATAATAGCTAAGACTATAACACTTCAGCCTTCAGAAGCGCGTTAATGCTGAGATAATTGTTGCTGTGGTTGAATAAAGGCGTTAACTTTAAAGCAACCATTGCGAGTGTTTCGTGTGCCGCATGCAAAGGCCTCAAAATGTTTCGACACCTTTTACCTTGATTTCAATGCCATTTCTTCGATGACTCGTTTGCAAATCTTGTATAACGCGACATTTATTGACATTCACATATTTGACTAATTGCAATTTTGTGATACATTTTACCTGTAGTGCGCACGTTTAGGCTACTCGGCTGTTGAGGCACACTCAAATAACCAAGATACTTTGTTGGACGAGTTGGTACTTATTTATTATTAATATAAACAGCGCGAACATGAAGACAAGGGACAAGAAACAAGAAAGCCACAGTACATGCACAGTACACTCAAATAAAACTGTCTAAAGTTCTAAACGTATCTATTGCTGTGAACATACAGTGCTTGGTACGTGAGTTCCACCTCACAACATTAACCTGCAACGAAGAGGATGCACGCGCTTTAATTCGCCAGGCAGGGTAGCAGGGTTTCTAAAGAATATAAACATAGTGTTACACGTTGTATGCATTAATCGAAAATTTCTCAAATTAGGACGAAAAGTCCCTGTTTCAGCCCTTTTTTCTTGTAGAAGCTAAACGCCCCAGAGAAATGAAAAGAATAAATGAGACAATCTCATGCTTTAAAATTCTACGAAACTTCGTAGAATTTTATTTGCCAAAATTTTTTTTTCTGAATTATAGTAAAATACGACGAATAGGATGCTAGTAGTCTACTGAAGTGGATTTTGCCGTTAGCAACGCGATAACTAGTTTGCCCTCGTTACATCGGACGCTGGGTATTGTGCAACATTCCTGTTAAGTGACAGTCTGGTGCATGTTGATACATATGGCTCACAAGGCTAAATTGAAAGTCACTCATGTTGGCAGTCTTCAAATCCGTGTATTAGGTACTCTAAGAAGTAGAACGTTTCAATGCCTGTTGAATGCGAGCTCAGTAAATAGAATTCAGGCCTAATGTTTTGATGGCACTCTTGCAGTTTTTCAGCGGTGTACTTTGTGTCTTCTTATGTTAACCCCAATATAACAAACAAACAAGGTGCAAGTTGAAAAGCCGCATTGATGTATTACATGTCTTGTTTACTGCTGTGTACACTGTTCAAGAGAATAGCTTATTTCTCTGAAAGCATCATTTTTCAAAAGAAAATTGTTTTTCCCCGAAGAGAACTCAAAGCAGGCATGCTCGCGCAGCATCGTGCCCATGACCAGCCTACGCTATCCCAATACTTAGAATAGGCGCTTATTGGTATAACTTGTCATGATTAGGGTGTCTCGGCAGGAAGAACAGCACGTCATCTCCAAAATATGCACAGCACTACATTCGAAGAGTATATATGGGCCGTTTTAGGAAACCTTTCATCATCGTTTGAAACGACACTATCTCATGACATTGAAAGAGTACTGAAATAGGGTTGAGGGCAGCCTCCGTTCGCAAGCCCTTCCCCTCAACTCTCGCTTAGTGCTCTTTCATTATGTGTCATCTTATTTCTCTAATTTTACTTTGGATTATTCTCATGATGAACCACGGCACTGGTCCTAGAGTTGTTTTATCGGATTTTGAAATTTCTGCAGTTGCAGAGCAAACGCGGCAACTCTAAATTTAGTTAAACTTAGGGGCATTACTTAGGATAAAGTGTCGTTTGATGTAGATAATTTTACAAGTTCAGATATTCTTTTCCTTTTGGCAACAAAATAATCTTACCAGTATCATTAAATACATCACCCAGAATTTTGTTGAACAAACATTTTCCCCTGATATTACCGAACACCGTGTCAACAGACCGGAAGGGGGGAGGGGGTGTCATATGCCTCCATTTTTAACTTGCCCTCGTTCATGCCAAAAGCCTCTTATTCAATGCAATAGGTAATTCATCAATCTAGGCCAATTTCAATTTGTTCCCTGTCTGTCATTCATAGAGGTTGCTCAAAGTAAATTACCAAAGTTGAACAGAATTCTGAACCGTCTATTCAATTTCATCTGCGTCAGCATGGAGCACTGGTTAAATGAATGAATCCAAAAGCAGGAGTTATCAAAGTGTTGACAGTGAAATTGAGGCAAATATATATTTTTCTCAGCCACGCTTTCAAAGTGATGCTTAAAAGGCGCTGCGGGAATGATTAATTGTGCGCAGATAAATAACATGTATACACAGCGCAAAGCACCGCATACCTATGGTAATCAGTCTGCGCTAATGAGCCATGTACTTAAAAATCAATTCTAATTTGCATCCATATTACAAACCTGTAAGTGACACAACGCCATGTCCTTTTATTCCGTTATAAGCGCGTTACAGTGGATTAGCGTAAAGTTGACGCAACGAAATATTTGTTCCCTCGGGCCCTTCACACCCCCGGAACCCTTAGGAGCTTACGACGGTGAGTATGAGTGGGCTCAGTATATGGACATTTAATTTTATAAAGTCTGCCGTATAGAGATGCATTATACTGAAATGCCTCTTGGTGGTAAAAAAGTAATAATTTCATTACCAAACTTTTCTAATTAAACTAGTATCCTAGAATGGTTTCATATTGCCATAGTTAAAAAATAATTGCCTAAGTTTGAGCGCCTGGACACGTTAGAACATTTCACTACCAATATTCTGTTACATTACAAGCTGTGCAGTTAAATTTTGGCCTCTCATGTTTTTATACTTATATAGCCTCCTTTCTTCCCTTTGAATTTGCTGATTTTTTTTCTTTCACCAGTTACATACTTCAACTAAAGTGTGTTCATATTTTTGTTTCATTGCATTAAGTATTGATGATAATAATGTGTTGTTTTGGAAACTATACACTACATTATTTAGCAATTCTTGTGTTATTCTTGTTCCTGCATTTGCTTGCTTCTTTTATAACTTTGAGTTGTAATATATTACTTCTTGCGTTACGAGTAAAAGGGTATGTGGAACAAAATTAACGCCCGAGTGGTTGCTATGGTGATAGGCGTAAGCGACCAAACGCCCTCGGCGTCGTGCAGACAGCAGAAAGTTATTTCGTGGTGACTGAACGAGATGGGGTGGAGAATCGCTAGACACGGTGGTTGAAGCATAACTGAAACACCGCGTATTGTCGCGTATTTCACACGATGTCACAAAACCACCGAATTGATTTGTAGCCGCAGCTACAGAGCGCTAGCATGCTTAGTGTGTTTTAGAGGTCAGTCGCCATATGCTTGGAACTGGTTTGCTAAGAATTTTGTGTAGGATAGCGAGACTGTGAGGTTGAAGTCATGACGGCATTTAAGCATGGAGTTCGTGACGCGTGCCTGGCAGGCGACGAACGGAAGGCCGCAGCAATTCCAGGGCGCACTTCGGTCTGCTCAGGCGCAGTAATGCGAAAGCATTCCGAGTTCTTCCAATCCGCCTGGTGGATTCGCGTGACACTGTGCTAGCGGAACTTGGACGCACTGGGCCAGATGGCGTACGTGTATAGCGTAATTACCTAGGTTAGATTAAGGAGCGGCACAGGTGGAAATTTATGAAGACGAAGGTGTTGACTGCAGAGCGAGAGTGTATTGCAATGGAAACTTGATGAAGACGATGATATTTGCTGCACAGTACTGCACCAGGCCAAGCGACCAGTTTTTATGTAGGTGACGCGATTATGACGACGCTGCATGACAACTTTATGGCTATCTACGTGTTAGATCAATTATGTCATTACTTACGTCAGAAGTTAGTCATTATTAGTCTTAAAAGAAATATTAAATTACCTGACAGTTGCGAGGCGTTCAAGAAGACGGAAAATATGAAGTTATGATATTTTGTTGCAATATAGGACAGCCCCCACGGGCTTGAAACTGATTTGAGGCATATGAGGGAAGCCTCAGTATTGCAGCTGCTTTAGTTTGGTGACTAATAATAGCGAAGATGATAACAGCAAGGAGAAATGCTGACAGCACGTCACTCAAGCGCCCTTTCTGATATCGCTATCGTCCAGTAACTAAGGCCAACCAAAGACTGGAGTAATTTCTGGTTCGCTGCCAAAGGAACGCTGTCCATTTGCTCTCCGCCACGTGTCATCTCCGGCTACAGTACACCTTGCTCGAGGCCTTAAGTGACCTGGCTACTTCTCGAGAACGAGGCTAATGTTGGAGAGAAAATGAAAAGACGCTGGAGAGCTCGACGCTAATTCGATCAGCATCGCGCTTCTGGAGCCGTCCTCGGGAAGGCTCATTTTTGTGCGACTATAGACGGGTCGGTAAAAAGGTCGTAACGAGAATGCTTGGCTTCAAGTAGTAATGACTCCTGGTAATGTGTCCCATTACAGCTTCAAAAGACAGGTCGATTTTCCAGGTGGCAGAGTCCAATGACATGTGAAGAGAGTTTGTAGACGTGGAGCTGGTTTCTCTTTGGCGCTCGCAGATAATAATTGGCAGTATTAAATGTACTTCTTGAAATAAAAAGATACAACACAAAACGTTTACCTATTGCAATAAAATATGAATTAAATTACATCATTTTCCAGGACGCAGGATGCTCGCAGAAATAGGTGTCAGAAGCCAGGCTGATACAGCCGCAGGCTTAATTCATTTGCAATTCTCAACAGATAATGATATAAGCAGCATTTCGTCTACCTAGGCAAAAGGAAACAAAGCATAGCGATGCAATAGTACGAGAAGCATATATGAAAAGAAAGGACATTATGTTCTTTTACAAGCCCTTACACCAGTTAATCACACAAATAGTACACATATTGCAACATAATACACACTAGCAGGTAAAGGAAAAGAGAAGAAATGGCCTCTACAACATATTGACAAGATCGCGAAAAGCCCAGATGTGATATTTCAAGCTGGGAATCAGAGCGCCTAAATTGTTTAGTATGAGTGGTAATTTCTTTTGTAGCATTTGTAGACCGCATGTTGTTCTGCTTGTTTTAGCATTCCATGCCTCAAAACGTGTGTTGTAAACTTCTACATTTCCTTCTGGTTAAGTTATCTTCTCAATTGAGCCGTCGTTATATTTAGTTCTTTTTTTTAACCGTTTGCAATTCCGGTATTCGTAACATTTTGTGAATGGAATAGCTTTGGGCTGGGTGAATAATTTGCATTGCAAGTGCGTGAGTGCATTGGTTCGTTTTCAACAGCTCCCAAAAAGTCTTTTCACATAATGGGCACATTTTAAATATTGGATTTAGTAATTGACGCCGTTACCAGGGGTCCTTAGAGAAGTCTAGAGGAGAAAAGTCTAATGTAGACAAACATTCCAATGTGGCTATGAAGTGCATGGCTGCTTCGAGAAACCGTGCTCATTATTTGTGAAAACGTTTTTGCATTTAAAGTGGTGTTCGTTCCGCTGTCTGAAAGTTGGGAACCATTGCCACAGGCTCGAATGGCTTATTTTTCTTTCTCATAATGGTGCTCGTAAGGGTTGTAATTATTGCGACAATGTAAAACCCCTCATGTAAAAACCCGTACTCGGGGGGTCTTTGAGGTATTGGAAATAAATAAATTCAATTCGAACTGGCGTAGTAGGCTTCATAGAGAAAGCCGGCTTCTAATCTCTTGCCGAAGCCCTTTTTATAGCCTTCCTTATATTTTTCGTGTACACGAATAAAGCTAAGGGCAGAGCGTGTGGAAAAAGCCTGTTCGAAGATACATTAGTTAAGATGCATATGGGTCACAGCACTCAACATTGTAGCCAAATGTGCAAACCGTTTTAAGCATTTAATTAACAGTCGCTGTTGCTGAAAACGATGTGAAATCAAGTAAGTCCGGTGGGCTTAGGTTTCTTTCCATGAGGTTTTTCCATGAGGGCGACTTCAAGCGTAAAACCGCAAGTTAAAAAAGTAGCCCAGCAATGTGCGACTGGTTACAAAGGCATTCCAAGAATGGAGGTGCCAAAATGATTCCGACTTAAAGCAGACAAAAACTTCACGTTTCTAAACAGTGAAATGAAGTTAAAGAAAGGAAATATGAATATCCTGCGCAGTCGTTGTTTCAGCCAGTTTCAGTCGAGCGCACTTTTATGTGTAACAAGCTGCCGCATCCAGTGGCGATTATGCGTCCTTAAAAACATCAAAGGACAGCAGAAACGTAGCCGAAGCAAAGGCTATCTATACAAAGAATCACAGGGCTGGGCTGCGACAAAATGACATTTTCTGAAAAAAAAAAAAAAAAAAAAACAAGGCTATATTACACTTGGTGACCTGGATTTCTGCCCCTTCTGCTTGGGCCAAATAAGCCTGCAGCATTGTGAAATGAATGAATTGCCGCGAACCCTTGTAATTTTTATTTGTTGGCACTGGCGTGCAGCCTTATCGTTTTGCTTGTACCGCAGAGAAAGATCTTGTGTTCTTTGTTTATGCTCAGCGTCACCGAGACGCGGTCTTATCATTGTCTTTCTCGCGTAAGATGCGTCGATATGTATCGCCGGTGGTTCCAGACACTCGCATTTGTTTCAACAATGTTCCAAGTTATTTTTGTCACCATTCGCGTCTACATCTAGATGCTTCTCCACGGACTTTAAATTGAGCACGAACGAGTGCAACGGCCATTCTTAGGTAGTTCGATGACCGACAAGCACGCTTGCTGTTATCGCCGTCAGCGATTTGCTTTATTCCTTTGTGAACGCAAGTGAGATGGATAAAGAGCTCATACCAGCGCAATCTAAGCCTACTAGTCGATTGTTTTTGGCCACCCCCTTGTGACAGAATGAATGGACGAATGAATGATTTTATAAATAAATAGCTAAACAAATAAAAAGAAATAGAAAAGAAAATGAACTAAAATGTAATGCATCTATGTGCATGTTGTCTTTCCCTTCTTTTTTTCGCTGCAGGCCTTGATACTATGTCTCGATGAAGTAGTGAAGAATGACGCAGAAAATGAGCGTTTTATTGTGGTGCTTGTAACTGTGGGAGAAATAGCTGGCCACCGTTTTTCGGTGCGAACGCCCAATTTCCTTGAGTTCATATAAAACGACGGAAAAAGATATAAAAGATTTACGGTTCTAGCATGGCCGAGAACGAAAAGAAATTCGCTTAACTGCGACAGGTTACGTTTTCGATAATATTTTCCTGTTCCTTTCAACCATCCCGCAAATACTACATGAACGTAAGAATAAGTAGCGTTAAATAAAATCTCCCCCAGAAGCGAGTGGCCAGACAATACAGTTCGCAATCAGTAATCAAGAATAAAAGTGGACATTGAAAACCTCCTGAGCGCTTTAGAAGCAACGGAGGTTTTTTAGACCGAAATGACAGCGGCGTTGATACGTATATGCTAATTTGATTTTGTGTTTTGTCACTGACATAGCGCAAATAGCGATTGAGTGTACGCCGCAGACGCCACACATTCCCCGTCTGTCCAAAGAAATATTTTTTCTTAACATTCCTAAGGTATGACTCTTTTATTATCTATTTTATGCACTCACCGCTTTTTTCCAACTACTTCCGCACTGGAAGAACAGCGTACGTTTGAAAGAAAGGGGAAGGTGACAGAAACCTGTGTGGAACAAAAATGGTTTGATGTATTCTGAGCGGACAGACTTTCAGACCTTCGCTTTCGGTCGAGTTCGAATTCGCGGAGAGATGATGCGTTAAAAAAAAAAAGGCATATAGATGGAGTTAAACCTAGATCGCATCACAAAACACAACAAGGAAATAAAATAAAGACGAATTAATACACTAAACCACAGGGGTGCATGAGAAATGACGTGAAGCAAACAGACGTGTGTGGGTCATGTTTCAAGCAAGAAGTGGGGAACTCTGGGAAGAATTGTTGCATAAGCTTGCACGGACGGACTTAATAGCACGTGCTGCGGGTGTTTCTCTATTTTTATACATTCCTTTTATACGCATCGTAGATAAACATGTAGATGGAACAGTATTTTGTTCAGCGTTGAGGCAGGGGATAGTGAGCGCAGTGTTAAAAAAAAAGTGACCTATACTTTTGAGGAAAGTTATAGCCGAATTCCCACTCTTTAGACTCCTCATTAAGTCGAGTGCAAGTCCCCCTGAGATTCACTTTTTCGAGTGGGTGGAGGTTGCTGCTTTTGCGACTCAAGATGCACCGAGGATATTTAGGCGGACGATACGTATTGGATTGTTTGAAGTGGCAGTAACCTTTGTCGCGGAAGGGTCTGGATGCTTCCAAGTTGTGCATCGTGGATGCCCGGTTTGATGTGTGCGCTACACGGCCGCTCAATGACATAATCTACTTTTCTCTATTTGCAGCTGCTGATGACACATATTTCTAGCCATATTTCGGCACGAACACCATCGAGTTTTCGCGGAAAGAAAAAGAAATGATTTCGCACTAAAAGGAAGAGCTGAAAACTGTAATGTATGGCCCAAGACTGAGCGAGAGCTGTTTGGGGCAGTACATATAATTTTGTTTTGCTTGTTGCTAATGTGGGCATGGCGCCGCCAGGCAGCTACTCATGACGGAAAATTTTGGGCACATAGAGTAGAGAATTGCAATAGCTGGTAACAGTGGAATCACACGTATGACGTCATTACATTTTGATCTAACTGCGTGGCATTGTGTCTTACGCCAACACCAACGGCACACTAGGAAGCGCGAAATGTACTCCTAAATCTTGTAAGAATTTCGAAGGGCTTCCACGTGCCGGCACGGGAGTTTGAGTGTCAGCAGATGTGCACAAAATGATAATGCAGGTCCGGGGTCTGAACCGCGCAGCCCACTGGCTCCAAACAATTTCAGTCTTTGTAGTGAAAGCATGTGCCAGCTTCAGAAATCATTTGTGGAAAAGCAGCGCGGGGCAACTAGACAAGAGACAAGCGCTGACTTAAAGCCAAGAAGTGCTTGAGATTGAACTAGTTGGAACATCTTCTCACGAATGCTGCGCTGATTAGTTTTACACGAACAAAGGAACTGGACAAACGCTGAGG
>JAJIZL010020597.1:89091-105919 GCA_023969395.1 Amblyomma maculatum | reverse complement strand
GCGCTGATTAGTTTTACACGAACAAAGGAACTGGACAAACGCTGAGGTTAAGCGCAAACTCGAAATAAAGTTAAGATGTGCTTGAGATTGAGCTAGTTGGAACATCTTCTCACAAATGCTGCGCTGATGCTTAAAACTTATTTAAAGCTGTATTTTTAAAACCTTATTTTTTGTAGAGAACTGTGGTTATTTACACCTCAAGTTGTGAATAAAAACTGAATTTTGAGTCAGCGCTTGTCTCTTGTCCAGCTATCCCACGCTGTTTTGCGAGAAAGGGATAACTAACTTGTCCAAGCTGCTGTCCTGGTCCACAAGCCAGCTTTACCAGCGGACACGTTTTCCAACTAAAATCGCATAAACAGCCGCATCCCCAAAACGTACCCGTGTTTTGTTCAAACAATCCAAATGCACTAGCCCCTTAATCTGCGTCAACTTCGAACGGACCTCAGGCGCCTTCAAGAACGGGGCGCCGGAGAACACCCCCTCTCTTTTATCTCCAGGTATATCTTTCTATTTTCAGGATTGCTGCCTGTGGTCTCAGCCGTTGCACCATTTCGGTAGGTCTCTCAAAGCCATCCTGAAGTGGTTCTTTAAGGCGTTTAGGCAGAAGGCAGCACGTCCCGTTTTTTTTTATTTACGTTTTGTTTTTAGACGTTTTATTTATTTATACAAATATCAGCAGCACCTCAAGAGAATTGTTTCAGGGGAGGAAAACAGGAGAAAATGCTTGAGATGAACAATGACAAAACAAAGCAAAACAGCAACGCACAATTGTAAAAACGAGAGGAAATAACAACATACGAAATGCCGATAAATCATTCACCCTTTCGTCATGCGGGGCATCAGCGACATGGGGATGTTGTGGCTGAAGCGACGAGCCACGTGACATTGCTACACAGTGAGGTGTGCGGCCATTTAGGGTTGACGATGTGATCAGCTGCATCCTGCTTAAAAGATACGCAGAACCGAATTATGTGTACAGGATTTGTGATACTAATAACTATATGTTACATGATCCTCTTCCTAGTTCCCTTTATTGCTGGGATGGAATTACGTACAAAATATCGCAAAAATAAATATTCTCTTACTGCATTGTTGAGGAATACCCTAGGGTGTGGGCTCAGAGGCGCTACCATCTTCTACCTATAACTTAATCCATTAGCGACCATGCACATTGCCACTACCACACACCCCGCAGGAGGTCTTCACACTTCGTTGGACAGAAACGTCCACCCGCCAGAAGACTACGCACACTAGCGCCACGAGAAAAAGAACATCGAATGAAAATGAAAAGATACACAAATGGAAGGCAGTCAGTATAAACATGAACCGTACAAACAAAGCTGCTAAGGAGACGTGTACCACGTCATCGCTCGGGCATTTTAAATTTTTTTGTCTCTTTTCTTTTTCTTTCCTATTCCTAATTGCATCCTTATTTTATTTTATTCCCTGTTTATTGCTGCTCGTGTTTTTGGGGCAGCGGCTACGTTCCAGTGCATATACCCAAACTTCTTGGCGCATATGACCCGACCTTGCACTTCCAGAGTTTTCTCAAGTTCGCCCCTTTTTGCTCTGGCCATTTCACGTTCCAACATTCAACCAGCGCCTACAATATTCCCGACGAATACGTGAATTACATGCTTATATCGCATTCAGGGCCATTCAAGTAGTGCGTGCATATATATTTTGCGTTTTGCTATTTTTTATCTCCTATTCCTGAAATGGTTCCATTTGGTTTGGTGAAAGCGCATTTTAAGGCAAGTGGCCCTTTTCCTGGTCAATGTGATATCGCTGAGATCGTCTAAAGGAACCTTTACTAACTAAGCGCTGACCAGGAGCCGTTATTGGAACTTTTTCACTTCGCTCGCTCGCTTGGAAGCTGGATAAAATAAAGTGCGAAACAGCCAATATCCCAAGTTCCACAGACACCGGCTTGGTACCACAATGGGGTTGAGATTTCATTCAAATCCTCTTTTATCGGCACTCTCCCTTTTCCTAATTACTAAATATACTCCCGGTCTAATGGTTTAGGCGCGACTTGGCACTTTGTCGAGTTGCGGTTGCCTTCTTATCTTGTCCTTACTGACGATACCTAATATTATTCGGTAAATGTGCTCTTATTTCTTGGTAAAACTTGGCACCCATTCGAGTCGGTGTCATTTTCTGCTTACTCTTATTATTGCTACTTTATCCGCATCCTCGAATTTCATCGTATTCTTAGTCATCTTCATAATGCTTGGCGCCAGCAGGATCTCGTTTCTTTTTGAGCTTTTTATTACGGCGTTCTTAACCTTCAGTTTGTCCCGATTATAATATCAGAAATTTTATTGAGTTATTTACCGTTCGTGTTTTGTTTCAGCATCTCATTTTTGATTTTCTCCTTCCTGGAAATCAGTGTACTGTTTCAACCACCGCCGCCTAACGATCAAACTTGCCCTTAACGAACGTAGAGTAATTGAATACATGGTGCCCACGTGAAGTAACTTTATAACTCACTTAGTTATATGCACTTCTTAGGAAAAGAAGAAGAAAGGAAAGTCAATTTTCAGAGTGCAAATCTAGTCTCGCTTTAGTACGCCTTCGTTTATTCCATGGTTGAGTAGCTGTGGGGAAAAAAGGTGGGCCTACGCCGACAATTTACGCAATTTCGCCTCTGGTTAAAATTGATGTTTTTAGATCTGAGATCGTAGTCAAAATTCCCGGGGAGATGAATATCGAGTTACTATAGCACGCCCCCAAGCAATCCCGCCAAGTACTCAAACGAAAAAGCTTATGAAACGAAAATTAGAAAGAAATGAGCATACTCTTTGAAAGTTCGCTAGAAAAGGCAGCGCATCGCTCAGACATTTTTACAACTTACAAGGGAGGTCTACTTCTTTGTGAAGTAGACCTCGCTTTATTTTATTTTTGTTTCCCACTTCACGCGTGCGTTGTAGCACAATACGTTTGGCGCTTTGCGAAGAGGGGTGGGAGTAAAGCTGCAATCTCTCACTGCCTCCGGGTTTTCAACATCCCTGCTTCCACTTGTGCTTGCCATCTTTTCCAACTTTGAGCCACGGCTGTGCCAGGAGTTTATTAAAAGTGCACTTCGCTAAGATCTGTCGTTCGAACTGCGGTGAAATGTAAATGTGCTACCATTTATTTTGAGATGATATTGACGGCCCCTAGGTCTTGTGTTGGGTTTTTGCGAATCTCTTTCCTTCGTCGAAAGCCTCACATTTTTATTGTGGACCTCTCTACGCCGCCCTTTTTAGCGATTGAGGATGTATATACGAACGAGTGGAATAGTATGCAACCCCGGTGCCAATAAATATTCAGAGGCTTTTTAAAAAGTCACAGGATGGCGCTACTTGCATTCTGACAATAGCGTCACTGATAACTATTGTTCACGGAGATAAAAAAGCTTTTAGTATACGCTACCCCAGGCGCACGCCGCGGCTAGTCGCGGGCGACCAGAAAACGTCGAGGAGGATGAAGGGAAAGAACAATGGATTTCGTAACGTTTAGCACATGACACTTCAGCGAGGTTCCCGAGGAGCAGCGTGGCTTCGTGACGGAGGAGCTAGAAAGGAGGATGGTTGCTCCTGGCCATACGCGGCTGGGAATGGTAGGCCCTCGCTGTTAGCGAGGGGGGGAAGGAGGGGGGGGGGGGGGGGAGAAGTCTCGCTTGCCACCTGCGGCTGTACCTGTTGTAGGCAGTCATTGCACCCGCCACCGGTTCGGTAGCGGACGACGACTGTTGCGACGCGCGTCTTTCTCCATCCCTCTTTTTTCTTTCTTTTCCACTCTGTCTGCACAAGGCAGCGGAGGTGGCTCAGCTAGAGAGCCAGTAGCAGGCCTGTGCATTTTCTTTCCCTTCTTCCTACAGTCGTAACAACAAGTTACTCATCTGTATGGGGCTTCATCCGCATGCAGGATAGCAGGAACGTTACCACTGCAGCACGGTGGCGACTAAGCGGGCGTAGGCGTCGGGATTCTAGCTGCAGTCCTGCTGTACTCCACAGGACTGTTTCGCTTTTGTTTTATAGCGTTGAGCTCTACTGTAACAATTCTTCAAGGTCGAGTGATTCTGTGAATCGCAAACAAACGACGGTCACCATGGTAATGGCATGAACCCATCTCACAGCAACAGCGCGTACCACACGAAGGGGAGGCGCCGTATCTGTCACACTTTTGGGCGAACACCTTAACTGCGTCGTAAGGGACAGGAGAAAGATTGGAGTAAAAGAAAGAGATCTCATAGTGGATGGCTGCGGAATAATTTAGTACATCTGATGTTCTTTAACGTGCACTGACATCACGCGGCATTCAGACGACTTAGTGTTTCATCTACATCGAAATGCGGTCGCCGCGGTCCGGGGGTCGAACCCGACCATCACGGCAGATCATCACGGCTGCTACTGTTCCAATGTGGACGGTGTCGGTTAGACGATAGGTGGTAAAGGATGAAAAGCACTATCAACAACAATTTTCGTTCGACCCATGATGCTACTAATACGTTATGAATTTCTCCGATAGATGGCGTCGCATGTGTGTGCTCCGGATAAATTCTATAGAAAAGAAACAGTGTGGAATTATACCGAAAGTGGAAAATGCAGGTCAGAAAGGAAGCTTTCTTTGATAACTCAAGAGGCAGTGCCCTACTTTTTGAAAGCTAGATCAGGGTGCTTAGAACACGCAGTTACAAAAAGAAATTTCACAATGAAGATGACGCATGTGCTCTATGTGGTAACTCCGGTGAAACAATTGACCATATTATACTCGAATGTAATGGTATTCATCCGGAAGTTGATGGAGACGCAGTCACTGTGCCTGAAGCTCTGGGGTTTAGAGATACCAGTGGCCGGGTGAATAAACCGGCGGTGGAAACTAGCAAAAAACGACTGGAAGATTGGTGGCTTAAAAGCAGAGAAGTGACATAATGTTAATAATGTAGAAACAAAAATTTAATAAATAGAATGATGGTATAGTTAACCAATCTAAAACAATAATTAAGATATAGGGAGAAAAATGAGCATGGTAGCAACTGCTACCCCCCGTTTCAAAGGGGACGCTCCTATATTCCACCCATCCATCCATCCGCGCTAACCTGAGGCGTATATAAGCAGTTGCACTCATCGCTCAGTGAAAAATATGTAAACATACGGGTATTTTCAGCTCTGCTGAGTGAGTTTATGCCATCTTGATACGCAGCGTGACTGCCATGAACGGTTGTTTCAATGAGCTACCGCTCGATATTCGTCACCGAATCGCTGTCGCATCATTTTATTTTTGTTAAAAACAAAATTCCACAATTCCACTGTGACCAGGCCTTTTCAAGCGCTCGATTTTTTTTTTCTCTAAGAAAGTCGAGTCCGACTAAGGCATGAGTGCACTTGGTTCCTTGTACCCTACGGCATCCTTAAGAGAGTTAACTGCAGAGCAAGTTGGTAAAACGTCATGCACCCTAGAAAATGCAGTTTGGGCTTTAGTTTCTGTTACAAGTGCGTTCCAGCGCTCTTAGTAGAAGAGCACGTGCATTGCAAATATATAAGGACGACCTTTCAAACGAAAGCCAGCAGGTTACGCTAGCTGTATTCAGCCTCCACCGTCGCTCTTTGAGAATGGTCTTCGCGGGTCATTTTTCAGGACCAGAAGCAGCGCGCGCGCTGGTGACGGCTTGTGGATAAATAAATATTTCTCGCTGCTCAGATCACAGATGGAAACACGTCTTCGAATAAAATCTTTGCTGTACCAGGAGCGGAAAAAGAGAAAACTGAAAAACTCTAATATGAATTGGGGTTCTGCTTCTCTCTCTTCAACCGCCGGCTTCCGTCTTGCAAGGCAGCCACTCTGAGGTAATGAGCAGACATTTTTGCAACTGCAGCTCATGTTAAGCTTCTACACCTCACTGAAAGCCGCCAAATTTGATAATTGGGAAGCATGAAAAGAGGAACTGCTGGTCCATATTTCTACCTTTCGTAAAGGTTTTTATGGGTGAACCAGAACGTTACCTCGTACTCAAATCAATCAATCAATCAATCAATCAATCAATCAATCAATCAATCAATCAAGTGCACAAATTGAAAAATGTTGGTCAATGTTCGAATAAAAGATAAACCGTAACACGTAATTGAAATATAAGAATGGGAGTGATATGAACTTTACGGAGCGTATCAACGAGGCAAAAATCGTGAAAGCAGCTTTATATTACAATGCAGATTTCCTGATTAGGAAATAGTGAAGATGTTCCTTTACACTTAAAATGCAGTATATTCATTTCTGTGGCGGAGCCAACAATGAAACGGTCCAATTTGATAACTGCGCAGAATACTTTTTGTTTCTATGCGTGTGGACGACTGTGATGTGTTCCCGAATACAATCGACAGTAGTCTGGGCATTCCGATTCTTGTTATGAGTATGAAAATAGCGCTGTGGGGAATATTCTGTACAGCCGTGTCGAAATGCTCGTGGGTCAACTTTGCACTAGGAAAACAGGGGAAGGAAAAAACGACAAAGAAAAAATCAAGGTTCTGCAAAAATTAAGACTGCGCGAAACACTGTTCTAGGCAGTGATTTCAAGAAGTTTTAACTATATGGTTTGTGAAATATTTAACTGTCCCGAGTGGAGTGAGATATGAGTTCTAACCGAAATATCAGCCGCAGATCCAGCGAAGACTTTAGTGTACATATATAAATAGTATTGCTATAGTGTAACGGTTTTCATAAACGTTTCCTGCGTTCCGTATCCATGTGAGGCAATAAATGAATAAATCCATGCCTTTGTATACAGGTATTATTTCTCTTATTTTGTGTGCATATGTAAATTTTGGCGTTGCTTAATTAAGGGCAGCGAATAAAAAAAAAATCATGAAGCAATCGGAAGGTTGGATGTATTATGTTGGATTACTTGGGGCTTACAGTAGATTTTGGATGCCGCTTGCAGAACTGGAACAATTTAGTTAATAAACCAAATAACGAGGACATACGTAACAGGTAGTTGTAGTCAATGTGTCGCCACATCTCCTATGCTCGCCCCTGGAGCATCAACACATATTTTATTTAAGGTTAAAATAAGAATTATATCATAGCCTTCTCCTCTTCAGCAAAACATTTGCGAATACCTACCCTTCGTAGTCTCGTCAGTGAAGGTATGTACGCTTACAAGGCAAAGTAATTCCCGCGGTCTATGTGCTTCCGACAAAATTCTTTTAATCGCACGGATTTGAAAAAAAAAAAAATGTTTTGGCAATATGTTACCCGATAAAGGTCACAGTAACGTGCATCCAAAGTGAATAGGGCAGGTGTTCCGCACAGCGCTGGTCCATCAGTGGCTAATTCAAAAGTACTCTACCTCCCAATTACGAATTAGAGTTTTAACACACATTAATAAATTTCAACATGGTATTATAGCTGTGGAGGAAACGTTGACTCCTCACGCAGAATAATGTGCTAAGGGAGCATAGAAATCCGCGCCGACTCGTGCGCACGCCTTCCACGGGGACACGAGGAGGGAGTTGAAAAAGCTGGCAGAGGGCGTGACTTTTGCTGGTCGCGAGTAAGAGTCGAATTTCTTCTTTTAAAACCTGTTGCCTCACTCTCGCCGAAAATAGTGAAACACATGCAGCTAAAATCGCGTTTCGAAATTCAAACACCGCTAAACCCAACTATCTGCTTTAAACCCCAAAACTACTTCTTTTGCAGTTTACGAAAGAATACGTGAATTTTTTACTGCGGATACGTACGAAATGATCACACAGACACTGAAAATGTTTTGTGCGAAATGTATGATTTTGAGATGAAAACTTTTGTATAGCCATCTCAGTAGGTTGTTTTCTATAAGTTATAGGAACTGTTCATGTGCATTCATATCAGTTTTATTTTCCTAAATTGTTCCATATAGATGAGAATGTTTTGTGTGAAATGTATGATTTTGAGATAAAAATTTTTCTTGTGTAATTAGTATATGGTAGAAGTAATCGTAACCATTTTTCACGAAATGTTTTGTGCGAAATGTATGATTTTGAGATGAAAACTTTTGTATAGCCATCTCAGTAGGTTGTTTTCTATAAGTTATAGGAACTGTTCATGTGCATTCATATCAGTTTTATTTTCCTAAATTGTTTCATATAGATGAGAATGTTTTGTGTGAAATGTATGATTTTGAGATAAAAATTTTTCTTGTGTAATTAGTATATGGTAGAAGTAATCGTAACCATTTTTCACGGTCGGTATTATGTGCGTTTTTATCCTAACAGTGTGTGAAATGACAAACTGCTACTGATACATGTTTTTCATTTTTAATGTCAGAATCTGTGAGGGGGGCAGGGACCTCTGTCAGGCTTTCACATATCCTTTAGTCCCTGCCTCCTCTCGCTTGTACGAGGAATCAATGAACCAATTCCAATTCCAATTCCAATCAAGGAAACGAAGGGAAATGCTTTTGAGTTTCGGTAAGTTCGAAGCAGTAACCTTATCCCGGAGATGATTAGAAAGCTGAAAAAAAAAAAAAAAGAAAGAGACTTTCCGCCAGTCGCATAAAAATTCGCGACCTTTGCGTTCGAACTGTGCTACGGTGACGTGGGTTCCACAAGATGGTGCTTTGGGGGGGTCAGTTGCTTAACCACTGAACTGCAGTTGCTTAACCACTGAACACAAGGGCGAAGCTCCACGCTTTATAAGTAGGGTTCACGAGACATAGTTCTGCGGAATGGTTTGAACGAGAGGTGGACGGCGGCCAATAACCACTGGAATGGTCACACTAAAGAAAAGGTGAATGCGAGACACAAGGTTCGAGCTGGAAGACAAAACAGCAGTGGAGTAACATGTTGTGGAGGCACAGGTGTATACATCAACACAAGGAATCCTTTGTTACCTACAATCAGGTCCCTGTCCTTTAAATTTAGAAGTGTAACCTCAGAGTCACCTTGTAGACTTATTTCGAATTCATCTTTTTCTATTGCAATTAACAATGTATCTTCGCACGTTCTCTTTTCGTTTTTAACTATTTCAGTTGGCTTAACAAATTATGCATTGCTCTCTCCTTACAGAGGGTAATGCAATAGTTTAAGAACAGAAAGAGCAATGAACGTGCGAACGCAAGTTTTGAACGTACAGAGGGGAGTTGTCTTGTGCCGTAATAAGGAAGAACTTCAAAGCAAGACTTCTTCAGAAGGGGCTCAAGGCGCACGACAAAGAGCTCCATGACGTTTAGGGGTGTTGCAGGGAGCCAAAAACAGAGTTTAACAGAGAAGATATGCACACGACAGTTCGTAAAAGAGAAAAAGGGCGCGCCAGAAATTTACAGCAAAACCACAAAAAATTAGGGCAGGCTCGCATGCTCTGGCTCTATAAGGTATCCCGATGTCTGTTTTGCGTGTGTGGTTTATGAAGACGATTAATGCGAAAAACCGACATGAACACTAATTTAGTGTAAAAGGTTGAGTTGTACGTGCGAGAGGAAAAAAAAATAGAGTGCGGCAACGAGGCGGCACAGCGAGTACCGGACGCGTTCGCCTAGTTGCTCATATGGGAAACATGATGCAAGTGGCTGTGATAAGCGAGATATGCAACACGCACTAACGGAGATGTACCTACTTTCGTTCAGTCTCCGCACACCGGTTTAGTAAACACTCCCGAAATCTGTCATATCGATCAGCCTGCCACTGAGAAAACTATATGTAAATGAGAATTTGCGCCCCGAGTGATTCTGCAGCCACATCTGCAATGTAGTGGTCCTTAAGGATCGAGGTCTCGTAACAGTCCGGCTCAGCAACCATTTCGCCCTCCAGAGCGTCCGCCCGGAAACTGCTGCAAGTTAGCGCTTCGTTACCGGCAACCGCATTTCTCACTCGAAGCGTATAGAGCTCGTTCAGTCGAGAATAAGTCGCCGTACTCCGTTCTGGCTCTTGTGCAGGCGGGGGTTTTCGGATGTGTTCGAAACGGGACCGTAAAATGGGGGGGCCTGCTGTTGATTAGTAAGAGCTAGTTAATGGATAGGAAGGGGTCGGGGGACTGGTGGTTAATACTAAAGCCGGTATTGATTCAATAATTATCGATTATAGAAAAAATAGAAACTCTAACTAAAAATAAACACGAATAGCTAAACACATAAAATAAATGAGAGATATTCAAATAAAGGTAAAATAGAATAAATAAAAAGTAAAAACAACGAAAGCAGGCCAAAGAGTGCTGAGTCATTGCGTCGTAGTTTGTCGTAGCTAAAAGACGGAAGGCAGTGGGTCATCTTGTCGTAGTCTGTCATAACTATACAAATGAAATCGATCAGTCATTGCACTGTAGCCCGTCACACTGTAAGTTCCGAGACACTACGTTGCACTCCGCCATAGCCAGAAAGGAAATGTAGCACTCGAAAGCGCGTTATCGCTCCTACTCACAAGGCGAAATTTAAGCGTAGTCGTACTTTTCTTAACTTTAGAGTGCTTTTTCACATCCACGGCAAGTGAAATATATTCTTTAAAGGTAGCGGCAGCCCCGATGACTGGGTGCGCTCGCGGAGGCGAATACCAGGAGGACAATATAAACTTCAAGCTCATCAGCAAGTTCTACTGTTGATTTTGAACCGAGCAGAGAGTCAGGCGACACGAAAGAAACTGTACGCGACGGTACCGTCATTCACTTGGCGCCATCGCCTGAGCCTTCGGGCGAAATTTCACGCACTCAGAGCTCTGCCTCAAAATTTGTGACAACTCTGGCTGCATGCGTTTTAAGATTTGCTCTTTATGGGAACTTAGCCGTTCTGTTTTTCACTGAGAGCAGCTCGATAGTGCCGTCGCACCTCAAGACAGCTATTAAGGAAGCTTCGCCGCCGGAAATGACCACCGACTTCGGGCAGAGGTCCTTGTTCATGAATTGAAGCCCTTATTTATGAGCAACGTTCACCTGCAACGTTCTTTGGCTTAAGGAAGTCCGACTGGACCCTGGACTGTGTCCCGAAGAGATTTTATAAAGCAGCGACAACCACTACGTACATTCCAATGCAAAATATGGAAAAAGGTTCTTATTCTTACATGGTATATACATTCTTAAGCGTTAAATAATAGAAGAGAGAGATAGAGACAGAAAAATGGAAGGTAGGGGAGTTAACTAGGCAATTCTCAGTACAATGCTATACATGCGGGGAGGGGAATAAAGGGAAGAATACTCAAGTTGTATGCAAGATACATATACGAATAGCAAATTCAAAAGAAACCGAACAAAGGGTGAACACAACTCTCAGCCCGCTAGCAAGCGCTTTGACAAGTGGACATGCCTTTTTCTAGATAGTGCAGTCATCACCTCGTTCTAAGCTAGATACATGAATGCAAACCATACAAAAGTAGACGTTTAGGCATAACATATATAAAGAGCTTCCGCCTTCCCTCCGACATTTCCTAAAAACGCCCGTTTGGGTTTATATCCCTGGAGCTGCATTCCTTTCAGTGTACAGCCATATGTGCATTAAAGCAAATAATTCATACTTATAATGAAGAGAATCTAAAGCCATCTTAATGGAAGACCTTTTGTTTCTTACACTGCCTATTGTCACACGAAGAACAGACATTTTGACTCCGTCCCAAACTAGGGCTGAGCAGACAAAATTTCTAAGATGCAATGCCACTATACAATAACCGAAAGGACTCTAGACTTTCGAAAGAAAAAAAAAAATCATTGTGCACATAAAACCAAGTAAAATAGTCTTATCAAGATCCGCTTTATTCTTAATGCGGTTGTCCGCATGCCAAATGCTTTCCAGACGAACAACGTTCCAGCATTGAACGAAGCATATTTAAAAGATCATTTTTTTCGAATTTGTTATGTCTGCCAGTACCGCCTTTTGTCATGTACGCTGAAATCTCTAAGGAAATAAACCTTACAGTTGAAAAATTTCATGCTTAGCAATATATTTATTTCGTGCAGTTCGAGACGCAAAACGAATAACTCGTGGTGTTTTGCCTTATTTAAGAGGCATTCGATGGAATCGTTCTATATCTGCCAAGGAGAGTTTAGTAAGTACCAGTTTAGCAGAAAGAAGTTAAACTTATGAAATAATCTGCATCATCTTTATCATGATACTCTTCATGAATTTCTAGGCTCTACTTTATGTTGTACCGTTCGAGGTTATTCAGTCCTTGTCTTAGCTTCTAATTTCCTCAGCGGTGTTGCCTCCTCAACCAGTAACCTCCTTTTTTTTTCCGGATCAACGATCGCATCTGACTAGTTTTCATCTTTGTCATGACTGGCTCCGTATTCATTTAACTTGTTCTGTACAGACTGTTCCATCCTGTCGACCGTGTCCTTCACAGGAAATAAAATGTCTACTTTCTGCCTAATGTTTTGTATCGATATACAAAGTTTTCAGTTGATTTCTACGACAACACTTTCAAGATTCGCATATTGTTCTCTTTTGTGCGATAGCTTCCACCTCCTTTGGCTTATGACATAAAACATGTCTGACACCCAAGTTATTTTTCGCCACGTCGGCTTTAAGGTTAAAAGCAGTTTTTATAGCATCTGGGCAGGAGTCAAGATTACAGTAAATGTTAAAGTCACAGAAGGTTGAGAATTTTTTATTTCGAGGAATTACAGAAAGCATAGCGTAAAGTAGCGGTTAACGAAGAAAAACGGTTAGCAACACAGCAGCAATAAGAACAGCGGTGGCTATGAGAGCAGAAACGTTTAGCTGAATGTTTACAGTAAGTTCACACCAACCTACAAGATTTTATCTCAGCAAGCGACAAAAAACTACTGTGTTCTGGTGGCCGACAAAAAGTTGTGAGGTAAAGGGAGTACACCCCAGCTCGGCGTCAAATCTTTCTTGCTAGTAACCTGAAGCCACTAAATTTTGCCGTTGAAGCTACGGCCTCGACGCGCCATGCAAAGTTGTATGCAGCTCCGACTCTTTTGCAGTGAGTGATCACTGTCAGATGCTTATTCGTCTGTCCATCAAGTTTCCTTAAATGCAAGCCGAGGAAATGTTTCACACTGACCCTGTTCCCATCACCAGTACAAAAGAAACAAAAGAAAGATACTAATTCCCTCTAACGCCACTACGATTGACGCAGTATGTTGACATTGGAAATTTGTAGCCAGCATGTCCCGCTTCTTCTCTGACGTGAAGGTGAAGTGCCAGAAATAAACCCAGTGTCTGCACTTTTGAAGCGATGGCTTCACTACGCGATCTAAATCTAAGATCTCCGTGCACAGGAATTTGACCTTCAAGTGAGCCAGAGATCAAACAACGAAGCACTTGTAGTGTCGCTATGATGTCGCATCCCATAGTAACAACTGTCAAGGCCAAAGGTCTAAGCGATGAACTATGCCGTTTGCAGATGGTTCGCCATCACGTGATAAATGACGTCAGATTGTGATTGAGTACTGCTGCAGCATGGAGCCCGAGGAGAGGGACACGAATGAAGCTGTCGCATACGCACTAGGTTTAACCATAGTTAAACCATCAGCAAGTTTTTCGAATGCAACTTAGGGACATCCCTTAATTGAGACGACTTTCATATACAGAGATGCAGACAGAATTAGAGGAAAACAAAGGCAGTGTAGGACAGGAAAACAAGATTAAGTAATGAATAAACTTGATAGGCTACCGGCTCCGATGCTGGGTTCCTAAGAGTACATAGGTTATGATGGCAAGTATCTAATGGTCCGCTATGTTGGCCACCAGTGCTGTGCTCCGCTGCACTGGCGGCCAAAATGGCGTGGTGAAACGCTTGCTCGGCGAAACGGGCAGGTTTGTCAGGCCCAGGTTCAGCCTAGATCTTACTCAGTTTCGGGGCTTAAGGCGTTTCATTGATCTCGGATCTTTCCTACAGCCAGTCTTTTCCTTCACTGCGAACCGTGGTGTGAAGGAGACGAACGGAGCAAACACGTCCCGTATTTGCTCCGTTTATCCCTTCGTCGAGGGTCGTCGTCCTCCTCCTTCTCGTTCTCGCATCGACCAACGCGTATTTAGCAACACTGTAGTTTCTGTCCTCCACCTGACAGTAAGGAACCCGTGATGTGATATTATTCCAAGACGACCTCGGAAGCCTGGCCTGGTAGCTGCACAATTCAGTGGTTTTCACGCAGCGTATGGTCGAAATTATAGCCGTCACGTGTGCGAGCTAGATATTTAATGCCAGTGCTCAAGAACTGTCGTAGCTAGTGAACACGAATATATGAGCGACTTCAGAGAATAATGTCTGCATCAGATGGGTAGGGGCTTAACGAAAGTGGGATAGAAAATGAAATTTTGGGCAAGAAAGTCAATAAAATCTTCACATTTCTAACGCACACGTAGCCAGCCGCCACAAAAGTTACTTCTTATTGCCTCATCCTTTGTGCCCGACGCCGTTTATACTAAATTGATACGGTGAAAAGGGCTGTCTACGAGGAAATTATCAAGCATTATTTCAAGCTCTTGGAATGGAAAAGAGTGTGGAGTGGCCGTCCCGGGAAGTTCGCGGATGTACCTTAATAATACCATTCATGTATTTGTGTGCAACAGAGCGTTTTTTTTTTAATGGCAAGAGTTTGTGCACAGCACTCAAATGTAATCAGTATACTTGCCACGCATAGAGCTGCGAGTTCCATGAGACATATGGCGTAGATATATTATTTATGTAGTTCTCTCTTCTTGCCAACGATGCTTCAAAACCTCACGAACTTGGCTTTTTATGAGGCGCCACCGCCTGCCATAAAGCGTGGTAGCTAAGCATTAGAAATGGAAGCAGTTAGATATTTCTATGAAGAAGTAGCAGAGTGTGCTCTTTTCTCAGAGCCATACTCATGTCAATGAAAGTACAGTAACAATTTACGTGAAATCCTCTAGAGCAGTCAGAATGCGATCGACGTAGAGCATATTCTTTCTCGCATTGATCACTGCACTGATATCGAAAGAATATTACCCCTCCCAATAGAATGAACCGTTAAACTCACGTCCCTCGACCGGGCTTAGTACAACAGCGCGACGATGCCTTTCGCACAAAGTAGGGCAGTTGACTGGCGAGCCGGAGCTGTGAAGTGTTGACGCACTTTGGGAATGGTTCACCACATCGCCACCAGGGGAAGTCTGTCGATGCCTTCTGCAACTTCGTGAGCGGAATTAAGAACCGCTTCGTGTTACTGGGCCTGGTGCTACTCATCAACACGATCCTCGGCGCCCGGCTCTTCTGGGGTATCGGAGACCTCTGAACTCTACGAAAGAGTACAATTTCACTTCTGGCTCAAATACAAAGAAATTGTGGATCCCGCGGACGTGACGCAAATGCTTGAAAAGCACGGCGACGCGTCCTCCTAGAATGTCCTTCCGGGCAAGGAACATTGGTGGGATTTTGAGCGAACTTTTTGTACCTAGTCGGAATGGTTGTGTCTGCAATCGGGCGGTTCACAGTCTGTGCACAGCGAAACACAAGACAAACCACAGTAAATAATAAGAAAGACAATGGCTTGCTCTCGTCTTTTTTCTACGGTTTGTCTTGTGTTTAGTCTGGTTGCTGTCAACCAAGGTGAAGCTAAATTACTAACATTAAACACATGCAGGATTATAAATTGTGTTTAACGTTTACAGTTCACTGATATAAATATGAGGCAAACCCTGGAATTTCCCGCTTATGTTGATAACGGAACATTTCTAGTTACTGCTGCGACCGCGCCCGGTCAGTCATGTTGTTTTGCTCATTAGTCACACAAACATAATAACACCGAATCATAGACATAATTTCACAGAACTCTCATAACGCTCATGTTAATATCGAATTCGTGTCTTAAATAGCATCTACATCTAAGTTGTTATTGAGTCGACGAATACTGATAACTATCCCATCTGTAACGTGATGTTTCATACATTGTCCAGGAAGAGGAGCTTTCAGAGCCTGAAACTATCGCATTAGGTCACCGAAATATATTTTTGAGCCCAAAAGCGAGCATTACCTAAGTTAAGCAAGATTTCAAGTTCAACAGTCAGGTTATGAAAAGAACCACTCCTGACCGCTAATAAGTGCGCACCCATGAAGAAAAGGAAACAACACACATAAATGAAAAAGAAAAACAACAACAACAACAACAAAAAACAAGTCTTTTCCCATACCTCGATATACAATGCAAGCATCTACTCCAGTTGATCGCTTCAATTTTCCTATTCGAATGAAGTCATTTTACGGCATTTTGCGTTATGGGCCTGCATTGACTTCCTTGCTACATTATATATGTGCTGCAAATGATCGATGGATACAATAACCAATGCTGTGCATTTATTCCTTTAAAATTAGTTCCTACAGCCGAGAGTGGAAATATTCAAGTTCAATAAAAAAACAAATATTTGGAGGAAACTGAAACTTCGCTTTTAAACGTAGGACGGGAGAACGTTAATGGCTCCCCTCCGCGGCCTTACATGCGTTTACTCATTCGAGTACATGAGTTCGGTAACTCATTTAATCGCTCATCCCTTTAACTGCACCAATATTACTTCACGCGCACCGATATAATTTTGTTTAAGACCATCTGACGAGGATACTACACTCGAATCACGCCGTACGAGCGCGTCTGCACAGTGAAGAGCTAGAGTGCTTGACTTGGCATCCTAGGACCTTGATCTCGATTTTCATGTGATGCGGACTCCTGGCAAATTGCTCATGTCACGTGGTCTAGCGAAGCACATAACTAGCCGACCAGTGTGTTCGGGCCATGTCATCGTCTAAATAAACTACCAACTTCCCCGTAGGCATGCTCCTTTGACTCACAACTCCCACAACTACACCACCAGGACCACTATAATATAATATAATATAATATAATATAATATAATATAATATAATATAATATAATATAATATAATATAATATAATATAATATAATA
>JAJIZL010020597.1:57643-88991 GCA_023969395.1 Amblyomma maculatum | reverse complement strand
ATAATTATATTATAAATATTAATATTATATTATAATATTATAATGATATGTTATGTTATAGTATATTATAATATAACATAATATATAATATAACCCAGGACCATGCGATATTACATCAGCTGCAGCACCACACGGTTTGTGCTTAACGTTGGTGCCTTCAAGTCATGGTGACAATTGTGGTCGCATATTTAAGCCAGTGGAAGAATTAAAATTCTGTCCTGACGTTTTTTTATATTATATCCTTGATTTGTTTCTTTCGGCATCCTATATACTTGCTTCCTGCTTTGCGTCGCTCCATCCATATCGTTAATTTTCTCTTCTGAACCTTTTTTTTTCCCAAAGTCATTTCTTAATTGCTGCCACAACTATTGCCTGGCTCAGACTGGCCCTGTCCATTATACTACCTTTTTTGTTTCTCTTTCTTTGACCAGGTCGATTAAAAAAAAGAGTCGACTTAACGTTTGAAGCATCCAGTAATCATTATAAACGCAAATAAACTTTTTCCCACATCATTCGTCATTCATGGATGCTAACGAAAAGCCCGGGATTAATTGGGCAGGAGAGTGTACCCTGTTCACAAAGCTAACACTCCACAACTCTCATAAATACTTTATAAGCTAATAGATTCATATAGTGCATGGCAGGAGGCATACAAAATACGTTGTCTGTACCCTATTCTCTGAATTTGCAAGTAATGTATCTTTATTTATCCTTGTTTTATTTTTTATAGTTCATAGTTGCCTAAAACATTGATTACTGATGTCGGCTGTGCCTCGCAGATTACTTTCTCGGCTAACAACACAGAAAAAATACTGAAATCCTGACTTCAATATTTCGCCTTGTTATAACGCTGTAGTGAAGAGCGGCTTCGAAGCCACAGTTTAACCTTTCGTGCAACAGACAACCGCTTACAGATTTCGAGATTACGAGCAAAAGATTTCTGTCGGCCAGCGATCGCAACGCTAATCTCCTTCGTCGCATGCACAGGATTCCCATCGCGCAAAACTGCAAATCCCCAACGCGTTCTTCCATAATGCCAGAAACGCTCGGGTATATCCTAGGACTTTGATCCTTCTTTTATGAAACTGAGGGAATATGAATTTGTAAAAAATTTACCAAAATGAGAAAAAAAAAAGGCGCCACTTGTGCGGTTTATTGATTTTACAGTCCCAAAACAATTCAGGCTACGACGGACGCTGAAGTGAAGGGTTTCGTGCGATTTCTACACATGGGATGAAAGAAGAAACGAACAAAAAGGAAGATCAAAATAGTGGCAGCGAAATAAGAAACATTCAGACGGCTTTTCGCACTGACACCCCTTCACCCTTGTCACCCAATGTATTTTTCTGAATACAATGTACGGTTTAAATTGTGAATTGCGCCCCTTCTGTGAGTACAGAAGGGATGACGACAGCTCTATATTGCGGCTTCCCTTGACTCTTCATCCTATTGACGTATTCCGAGTGAATCCCACAACAACAGATGACAAGTGTCTGAAGACACCGGTTTCCCCGTCCACATGCGCTTTGTGTCCTCTAGTAGTTCGTATATAATTGTTTGATATGCACCAGAACAAGGCTATTTTAAGTTACGGTGTACTACGGCTCCAACTGCGGCTGCAACAATTTACTCTGTCCTACGTTACTGTTGTTGGGCAACAAAGCCGCGTTGTTCAAGCATCCGTATTATAGCATTCACTGCTTGGTGGTCGGATTTCACCATTGTCTGCATGATTCAGCCACCGGTTTGCCGAGTGATGCGGGAAGTGGTGATGACTGTCGTCGACGGCGAGAGCTGCTATCTCGGAATTTCTGTGAATGACCCCTAGCTGCTTTTATCTAATGCTGTCATCATGCTGATGTCCGCGGGATGAAAGAGAAAATGGACAACTGATCATTATGGAATGGTGACCTTATTAAATAATGTCCCATAATGACCTCCCCGAAAGTTGGTTGGTTTGGTTTGTGGGGTTTAACTTCCCAAAGCGACTTAGCAAAGGTTGCTTTTATGAACAATTATTACTTAGCCCATTTGTTGTCACACGGTTTGTTTATTTTAAAGGATGGTTGTTGTTCTAATGACCATATTCACGTTTGTTAACGACAGCAAAAGGTTACGAGGTGCATGTTTTCAAAAAAGAAATATTGTAGCAATGTTTAACTAAATAATATGCTGATAGCCAATTTATTGGACATTGCTGTCTTCAAGTGATGGGGCATGCTTGTTCTTTCATACTTTCATATATCTGAGGTGACTATAGCGCCGAAATAGTTTTTCTTCGCTAGACGGCATCTCGTAAATGTTTGCCGCAAACAATATCGTCCACTTGCACGGGTATCCAGTTTTTCCTGTCTCTTCCCTACAAGCAGAGAATTTGGAACTCGCACGAAAGGCTGCCGAGGCGGAGCATTTTTGGATGGCACTCAAAATTCAGAGGCCGCTCGTCTTCGCACGATAGAAATAGTAATTACAACTGGAAAAGCGTACAGTGACGTGTACGCACAACACCGCTGTTATTCTGTTTATCTTCTATTAACAATCTATTTTCGGTTGTTATCTTCCTGTTAATTCAAAGAACATAGTAACGAAAAGCTTTTAAATTACGCGGAACTTGTTAGCAGCTAAGCTTGTTAGCGGCCAGCAGAAATGGAAAAATAAATCAGGGAGAGGAACGAAAAAAGGGGCGAAAAGAGGGTACGTAAAAAAACAAAACAAAAACGAACATAATATAAAGAACAGTAAAGATAGAGCATGGCTCGTATTAGCTGAGTAGATTAGACACTTTTTGGCTATTCAAGATGCTTTATGAACAAAAGACCGCATAGCGCGCGCGCATTCTGCGTAGAATGCCCTGGCGTCACCGCTCCTATATATCACCGCGTTCCCACATACCAGAGAGGAAGACTGAAGCTGCGTGCTACGGTTCGAGGCTATTTCCCTTCATCGCAAAAAAACAAAAACAAAAGGTAATAAATACCGCTTGAGCGCATGAATAAAGCTTGAAACTCGTAGAATTATGGAATACCTAAGCAACCTTGGTCAATTATACACTCCGCAATCAGTTTACACTACAAGACATGTGGAGGTTTGGACTACACCTACACCTCGTTTTAGTTTGTGCAGACGGCGTTTGAATTATACCCTTCCTTCACCGTTAAACTTATATTAATGTAATAACTTTGATCTAATCAGCTCATCTAACAGTGATTTGCGTGCTTGGTTTGCTACTAACAGCAAGTACAGTACAGTACAGTTCAGGCGTTCAGTCGTGTCCGACTCTTCGTGACCCTATGGACCATGTCGCGCCACGCTTTCCGGTCTCTCACTATCTTCCTAACATCACATACCTTCATCTGCAGTGCCTCGAGGATGCCATCTAACCATCGCGTTCGCTGCCTACCCCTTCTCCGGCGACCCTCAGCCTTTCCCAACATCAAATCTTTCTCCAGCGACTCCTCTCTTCTCATCAGATGACCAAAGTAGCTGAGCTTTAACTTTAGAATTTGACCCTCCAATGAGCAGTCAGGGTTTATGGTCGACAATATCGACTGATTTGATCTTCTGGCAGTCCAAGGAACTCTCAAGATTCTTCGCCAGCACCACAATTCAAACGCGTCAATTCTTCGGCGGTCAGCCTTTTTCACAGTCCAACTCTCGCATCCATACATCACAACTGGAAAGACCATAGCGCGAGTTATACGGATCTTGGTTGGCAGACGAATGTCTCTGCTCTTTACTAGGCGGTCAAGACTAACCATTGCTCTCTTTCCCAGAAGCAGGCGTCTCCTAATTTCATGGCTGCAGTCTCCTTCCGAGGTAATCTTCGAGCCCAAGAAGAGAGAATACTAACAGCAAAACCGTTATAATGAGTTTCTATATGGTGAAAATGTATAATGTCTTAGTGCGTGCCTTTATAATTTTGCTCGCAGAACTGAAGCAGGCGTTCTTTGCTTTTTCCATTGCGTTCTTTAGTTCATCGTTCTGTTTGATACTGCCCTGTGTGCACCATTGTGCCGCTTATCCGCTGTCGAGTGAAAGGGGCTGCGTCTTCGTCAAGCTGTATCTCACAGCATTCTTTGCAGCTCCTCTGTCTGTACGTTTATGCCAGGCAGAATAAAAAAAAAAAAACTAATTTGTATTTTAACTTGAATAAAAACGAGAAAGAACTAAACAAGACAACGAAATAAAGAGAAAGATAAGAATGCGAGAGACACGAAGCGCGTGAAGTAAATATAGAAAAAGCGAAGAAAAGCGGACGATATTCATTCTTTCCCCAAGCGGTTAGGGACTGGAATTCTCTGCCTGATGATATTGTCAAGTCTACTACGCTTTCTTCATTCATCTCTAAGTTGCGCAGTGTTGTTTATGATTCATAAGAACGGTTAATGTGAATCTCGTCATTAATGTGAGTGTTGTTCAATATGTTCATTATGTGTGCGTTTTATTTTAAGATTCCGGTAATTGGCTAGTTTTAAGTCACTGGTTCTAATTGTTCGATGCTTTTTTTGTTTCGTTGTTTTGTTCCTGAAGGGCACCTACAATTTCGGTTCCATCTTTTTGCTTGTTTCTTTTGTATAATACAATCTCCCAAACCTGCGACAGCCTCAACCGAGGCGAGCAGTACGTTGTAAATAAATAAATAAGTAAATAAATAAATAAATAAATAAATAAATAAATAAATAAATAAATAAATTGGAGCAAAGGAGCCGATTGAGACGATTAAAAGCAGCACGGAAAAACGGAAAAGGTGTAAGGAGAAATAGGAAGGAAGGGAAAGTTTCAGAGAAAGGGTGGGAAGTAGGAAGAAGTGTACCAAGAACTCCCGAAGAATTGCGAACGGAAACAAAAAAAAAAGGAAAAGCAAAGGAGCGAAGCAACGGCTGCTTTAACGCACTCAAAAGCACGCGCATTGCAGGCACGGTACATCCTGCGAATCTCTCAATATGCAAAGGGGCGCAGTATGTCCCATTCCGGGAGGACTCTCCTCTGAATCCCGGGTGAAATCACTTAAACGAAGCGATCCAACTTGATGAGGAAAACAAAATAAAAAGGAAGGGATGCAAGAAAATCGCTTTCGGAGGCGATTGAAAGGGAATAAGCAAATAAGCGAACGATTTCAGAACCTAGCACGTAGAAGGTCAAACGTGTTGTCGTTCGGCATCCAGTTCTCAGGCTCCTTATAAAATGTGCCTGTGGAAAAAGCAGAAACGCCACTCGATGCCATCGCAGGTTTTGGAGGAAAGAACTTTCTTTTCCATATGTTGTTTTCGTTGCCCACGCTGGTGTCAGGATTACGTTCTTTTGTCTTTGAGTCTAGAGACCTCTAGAGCCACATGTCTCAGTACGAAAGGAATAAATCCGCTAGAAATGAGATATATCCGTTGATTCTCTCTGAGGCGACGGCACGAGACGCAAGTTGAACTTTGAAGAGAAAGGGCCTAGTTGGGAGGCTGGATTTTGCGGAACGAATACACTCACACATATACAAAAAAGTAGGCAGAAGGAAAATATGAACAAAAGGGAAACTTGCGCGGTGTGTTTAGGAGAAAAGGAGACATCGCATATGTGCCGGAGGATTTGCTTCATTCGGAAGGATTACGTTTTCACTCCCTTCTTAAAAAAAATCTCACGAGGAACTGCACATGTGGAGCAAAACATAGAGAAGGGGCAAAAGAAAAAAAAAATGATCGTCGGGCGTTTCGCATTGACGAAAAAAGTGAATCAGAGTAAACTGCTCGCTTCTGCTTAGTTTTTCTTTCCCGTAACCATTCTGCCAACCATTCCTTGAAATCGCAAATCTGCGTCCGTTAACTCGTAAAAAAAATTAATAAAGTTTGAATGGCTCCAATTGTCAGAGCTCACTTATGAAGCTTAAAAAAAAAAAATAGAAGAAACCACCACGCAATGTGACTTTCCGTAGCGTTTTTGCGGAGCGTTGTCAACATAAATACTTATGGGCCCGTATTACGACAGAATCCACCGTATAGGCACGTCCTTATCAGCCTTGTATTATTTACAGAAAAGAAGTAATCATCATCATCCTTATCTTTATTACTGCCATTGTAGGGCAAAGGCCTCCCCCATTTGTCTTCAGTTAACCCGTTTCTTATCCAGCCGCGGCCGTCTTATCTTCCAGACTTCCTAATCCCTAATCCTAATTACAAGTGAGAGCCCATGTTTTCTTTCTAGACAGCATTGTGAAACTGAAATGTGGTACACTGTTGTTGCAGTCGAAATAACTGCCCACGTATGCAAGAGTACAGAATGAAATAATATGCTTGCATACGTCTTTTGTTCAAAGTAATGTCCATTTCAGTTTCTGATTGAAGCATCTGCGAAGCTTTTCTGGGAGGCCGTTTTAAATAAAATATGCGCAGGAAGAATGCTCTATATTTTGCTTTGTGGATTCTTCGTTGAAAATATATTTACACCAGTTCAAGAGTGCAAACTGCTGGGCTAGTTGGTTCATATTGCATAGAAAGGAAATCAGCGAAATCAGTCTGAAATCAGTCCTCTTGTCCTGCGTCTGATTTTGCTGGCTTTGCTTTCAATATATTTACACCACTCAATGTATACAACCTGATTTGTGAGAAGTCATGTGCACTTGGTTTACCCTATTGTAGGTCTTTTTCAGATGGCAAAAGTTTCAATGCCGATGAATATAAACTACACAATGCCATGGCAGTGGCTATTGCTTTATCTTGTATTATAGCCACGAAACATTATTTTCGCCTTCATAAAGATCGCTTTTCAGTATTTTCATTTATATGTCATAAAGGTTTTTCCTGTCGGGGTTGCTAACAATGATAAACGCAAATGTTGCAATAAAACCTTAATATCCAGTCCTGAACTGAGCAGTCGCGAGCAACGAGATGGCCCTCAGACTATCAATATTTTACATTAATTAGTTTAAATTTATTTAGGAAGTCACTTGCATCATTGACCATGCGCGTTTCAGAGCCGCATTAATCGCACTTTTGGAATCTGATTAATCCCAATTTGTTTCACGAATTTATTTTGGATGTTTTTGTTTGGTTGTTTTTCGTTGACTCACTATACTATATTCCTTTTTGTTGAATTTAATTTTGAGCTATTTTCAATAGAATCGTTTTGTGTCACACTCCCTCTTGTACTTGATTTTGTTTTGTTTGCAATGCAATGATAAAATGCGAATTAGTTTCTTCTACCCTCTGCTTACATTCTGCTGATGTTATTCTTGATACGGAAGCGAGGAGTATCTAACAGTGAAAGAAGGAATAAATGGCACGAGATATTTTCTACATACGAAAGGCGCGAAGAAGCGGCAGATTGTTCGGAAAGAGCAGTTATAATGACAAAATCGATCAGCGAGCTTCTTTCCGGGGTCATCTATACACACATGTCAGGAAACATCGAAGATATATATCTCGCTTCTGCGCTCACCCGTCAATTCTTCTCCTTTCATTGTTTTCGTTGGAGATTTAACGACACGCTTGCATTCAGGGCATCGCTTGTTCCGGGATGATGAAGACCATACATCTCTATGGATCCGTTGCGCTGGTTGCAGGAGTTTCAGAGGCGAAGGTGGTCAGAATATAGCTTTTTCTTGTATTGTGTAGGTTTACATTTCATATGCAGCGGATCGAGAATCGATAGATATGAGATCTCCTAGCCTGGAAACTACACTGTTGCGTGCTTTACAAAGTGCAAGGTTCAAGGTGCAAAGGTAGGGTGAAAAATGCTTTGTTACCGCTGTAAATATTAAATAATAATATCGGTTAATAAAAAATGCTCTTCAGATTCCAGGGGGTGAGGAAATGATGAAGATAGTAAAAATTGACGATTTACAACTTATCGCCCGATGCTTGCGGGCAGCAAGAGCGCAGAAATGAATACACACCCAACATTAATAAGCATACAAAGGAATGTAAGATTTTTGTATTCCTTTCATCCCTTACTTCAACTAGACGCCAGAACCATGTCATGAGGAAAATAATATACAGAGTTACTGATGAAATGAAAGCCCTTGGAGAGTGTACCGACGTGCTTTCAGACGTCCTCGATTACACATACCCAATGCTGAATGTTCATGGCGTCCTTAAAGGTTCCGGCCTAGTCACCAGCCGACTAGCACCTGTCAGCGTATGGGTTTTTGCTCGGCTGTGGTTATGTTTTTTTTTTTTTTTTTTCATGATTGTGCGTTGAAGCCAACAGCTGCGCTGTTTTATAATTAGTGGTTTGAAACTAGCAGCTGCATGTTTCATGATTAGCGTTGAAACCAGCAGCTGCGCTTGCGGATGGTTCCATTGAAGAATTTTGAAACATGACAGGACCTCACTTTTAGTGTCAGGCGAGTCAGCGATTTGCCGTAAGGTAAACAATTTTATGCCTAATTGACGACTCGTTAGTAATATGATAGATACATTGGGCACGAAAAAAGTGCCATTGTGCGACACCAGTTCAGTGCAATTGTTTGAGATGCACTAGTTGCAAAACACGTGGTTAGAGGCCAATACAAAACAGCACGCGCACGCTTCCTCTTTAAGTTCGCACATTCACGCTAGCTGATACGTTTGCAGCTAGAAAATAGTTACCCTAGCTATTTTCACATCCTTTTTAATTTATTCTCGATTTCAGCCGGAGCCAAGAACCGAATAGGGGGCTTTACATAAGCTCACCATAAAAGTGCAGATGAACATGGACGATGTCGGAAAACACCGCCGAGGCGTCTGACAGACATTATGGAAGCCAGCATGCTGTCTTCTGAAAATTTTTATAATATATCGCAATTTATTTTTTGCTCAAACGCAGTACCCCAAGACTTCGCCTCCAGTACTGGGGTGCCCAGATATGCCGACAAATTACATCAGTTTAGCTGCATTATGGGCTTACATCAGGCTAATTTAGGACATGTTTGAATATGAATAGTGTTACCAGTGCAATCCGCTATGTTATCTCGTAATCTGAGTCGTTATGAGAAGCTAAAGCATCTAAACCAGAAATCTTTTTTTTTTTTTGGCATTCGTTATAATATCTTTCAGAGAATAGCATATGGACAATGACTTCGTAATTATAATTGCTAAATAAAATTGTTATCCAACTCACGCAGGGCAGAAGCCACTGCAAAAAAAGTCAGCCAAATGAACAGAGGTGACATCTGGAAGGCGGAGGAGAAAGGAGAAGTCAAGGGACAAAAAAAGACTACGTCTCACCCTGGTTTATATGTCCAAGTTATGTGATGATAATTGAAACCTTCGACCGATATGCGTCCTAGATTTGGAGAGGAAAGGAATCCGGAGGACGCGTATCATATGCTCCACAAGGAATGTGGAGGATTTCAATTATTATTGGATGAAATTCAAGTTGAATGATTTAAACAACACGAATATTTCATGAATTATCTATGCATTCAAGCATGAGGCTCAAACTACGGCGCAATTGCTACGATATTAACAACAGTAAACGACCTCTTCTAGACGGTCGACCAAGCCTTTAGATCCGACTATGTGCAATCTAAGACCAGACTGTTTGGACATCTACGTTTATTGAAGAGATGGCTTCTTTGACAAAACCAGATTAGAAAAAAAAAATAAATAAATAAGCAAAACAAGATTGAATAGTACAGCCTTTCACTTCAGGCTTCTAAGAGACCCTTGCTGCATAAAAATCAGCAGCAGTAGCAAATTCCATTTACAAGATGCGGCTCCTAGCACTTATGGGTAAATTATTGTTTTTAATTTCCGTGATTCGACTCAACGATCTAACAATGATTAGGAGATATCTACCGCATTTTTGGACTCTTATACCTGTCTCCAAGTTGGCAGTGCAATATATGCTGCTGTCCAGGATGCTTTGTGGCATCCGACTCAGTTCGAAACTATAAACATTTGGTGCGTCATACGTTGATACCTCCCCGGAAGGAGAGACCAAATTTGAATACATTTTTGTTCCTGCAGCAGAAGTAAGCAAAGTGTAGTTCTTCGCAACTTTAAGTCAGTGCTGAAACAAAAACCAGAACTGAGGCAAGGAAAGTTATGCTTAAAACTGTGAGGAAAGCTCCTTTAAAGGTACGTACCCTGAAAAGGTAGTTGCGGTAATATTGTAATCCAAGAAATTCATAGTGGTGGTCTTTGTGAGTATTCCAGTCAAATTTAAAAGCTTTGCTTGGAGGCTAAAATTACGAATCACTTTAAAAAAGTGCTCCTTTTGATCGCTATCGACTGATCGCCAGTTCATTGGACGGTCCCAGTGGACGCTTACTGGACGAGGCGTGATGGGGCACGGTACCTGAAATTAGAGAGATTTAGCTTACCGTGATCCGCGATCCGCCACCGCGACCCTCGATCGCGCGTGGGCGGGGCGCTCAAGCTGATTGGTCCCGACGCGGCAGGTCTGTGTGCCGACATCCAGTATGTGGCGCCATATATCGGCGTCAAGGGGGTCTGGGCATGCGCAGTGGAACGCGCGGTGGCGGATCACGGTAGCGGATCGCGGATCATGGGAAGCTAAAACTCTATTTTCTCAGCAATTTTTCCTGCGCGTCGGCGTGCGCTCATATCAAGGGAGAAAAGGAGGATCATCATTTTAAATCGCCTATATGAACGGTGGCAATGATGCTACGTTAAAACTCTTCGCGAAGCGAAGATCACTGTTGGGATACCAATTAGTCGAGCTTGGTTGCATAGCCTTGGCTGCATAGCCCATAAAGATGTCTTCTAATATAGATTTGAAAGTCGCACTTACAGCATAATTGTTCAGTCAGCGCTTATACTTCGGCTAAAACCTTAAGGCTTCTGTCATGACGTCACATGGTTACGTAACATGACCGTGCATTACTTTTTCAACAGGAGGTGGGATGTCATCAGACCACGTGAGGTGGCCGAGTTGGCGAGTGCGCTGGTCAGTGCAGCAGTTAAACGCTCTACTTCAGAAAAGAATTTGTTCGGCGTCAGCTTTCATTCTCTGGCTGAAACTTCAGATGTGCTGTGTGGAGAGGGATCCTGGGGGCTAGGGGAAGGAGAGAAACAAGAGACGAAAGAGGATGCTGCAGCCAATATGATACACTGATGCAGCGTCTGATCGGCGGTTTTGATATCCTGTCTCGTATGGCTTTGAGATTTCCTCACGTGAAAGATGACAAACTTGAGTTGTGTGCTGTAGAATCCGAACGCTAATGCGTTTATGCCGGATCATTCTCAGTTTCGGTACGCGGCTTTGGAGTAGAAGAATAAAAAAAGCTCCCGCTTTTCTCAAAATAAGATGAAACGACTGAATTCTCGAAGACGAGTGTGTTCGTCCAGCATGAAAAAATGAGTAACAAAATGGCACAAAGATGCTCTCGCGATTTAACTTATGGAGCTGAGTTTTCTTTGATAAAACTGGCTGTTGCTTGAGCCTTAGAAATTAATGCCAATTTTAGCGACATTATCGTTTTTATTTTTCTTGGCATCATTCTATGAGACGCACATCACGAGGAAGGATTACTCAGGGTTCAGCGATAAGTGAAAAAGGAAAAAAAAAAAGATTGCAATTATTTGATAATGAGCCTTTCCGCAGTTGTGCAGTAGTTGGGGCGCTCGATTTCTGTTCCCATTTTCGATGTAGGCGAAAAGCAAGGCCCCCGTGTGCTGTGCGATGTCAGTGCAGGTTAAAGAACCCCAGCTGGTCGAAACTTCTGAGGCCATCCACTACGGCGTCTCTTATAGGCTGAGTCGCTTTGGGACGTTAAACCTCTCAAACCAAACCTTTTTTTGCGGATATGCTCCAAAACAAAAGGAAATCACACAAATTACTTTAAATGATAAAAATGATGCTGTAAGCATGAAGATATTTTCTAATGGATGATTTGTTTTCCACCCGTTAATAACCAGCGCATCTACCTCTGACGGCTGACGCTACGTGCTATTTACGAGCTTTGCTAACAAATGACAGACATAGTGACATAGAGATAGCGCCAGATGGTGAGAGGGGGAATACATTTTATGGAGTTTTCGAAATTGCCCTGTAAATTCTATTTGAGGAATGGCTTTAACCCATGACGTTTCTGATAAGCGACGAAAAAGATATCCAGTATCATCATCGTCTACCCTCGTCGCGCGAAAACGGCATCGTGCGATATTCCTGTTCATCTTGATGTCACTGTATATGTATATGCAGATGACATAGCATTCTTCGCCTCTGCAAGAGATATTCATGACCTCTATCGTTCACTACAGGCTTACCTAAATGCACTTGAGGTCTGGTTGGACAAAATTAAATTGGTTTTAAATGTGTGCAAAAGTAGTGTGCTAGTTTTTAAAACCAAAACCCCCTTATATGTTTCGTTAAACTACCGCTCAGATGTAATACCTCAAGTGGAATCTGTGCGGTATTTAGGCATTACGTATGATGCTAGTATGAATTGGAGGCCTCACATCAAGTCTAATGTTCGGAAAGGTGAGCGTGCCCTTGGTAGGCTCATACGGATAAGTAATAGGAAATTTGGTATGCGTCGAGATACTCTTCTACTTCTGTGCAAAGCCTATGTGAGACCGATTCCGGAATTTGGCTGCATTCTTTTTTCTGGGTGTCCAAAATATAAGCTGCATTCTTTGCTGCTTTTGCGAAGAGGGGCGCTGCGCCTCTGCCTAGGGCTTCCACAGTCAGTCTCTACCGCTGTTCTGTACTTGGAGGCCCGCATTCTCTTCCCGCAGTCTCTTCCGCCTTCTAAGTGTTAGATCATTCTTGCGATCATTTGAGGTTACTCCCGGTGTGGCTATACCCAATTTTTTATGTCAAACCCCGCCCTCTTTCTCACTCACCAGTTGCCAAGGGTCTGCATGCCCCAGGTTTTTTTTCACGCAGAGCATTTTATAAAACATTGGTGTGGACCTTGGTTCTATATGTCCTATAGGTTGCTCAATTTCCTTTGTGGATATAAATTTTGATTCTATATTCCCATCTAATGTGAAGCACTTACCTTCAAGTCTAATATCGAGTCTCCTATGTGAACATCTTGAAAAGTTCCCTGATTACTCTAATTGCCACTGATGTGTCTGTGGCTGCGCAGAAAGCAGCGATTGAAAATTTTCAGAGTCTGTTTCCTGGAGTTTTTCGGTGCGTGTCCCGGATTACACACCGATATTTCTAGCAGAGTCTATGGCGATTGTGCTAGCACTTCTAAATGTTCCCTGCAGTCAATCAAAAATAATTTTTCTATCAGACTCTCTATCTGTTTTGTTGTCACTGAAGTAAGCACGGGATGCTCTGTTGAGCCGCTCACTAAAGTATTATATACCGGGGTGGGTGAAATACGCTTCATCTGGGTCCCCGGTCACAGCGATATTTTCCAGAACGAAGCGGCAGATTTCCTGGCTAAGTCAGCTCTTGATGCATCTGTTTCATGTACCATCCCTAATATCACCATTTTTGTAATGTCCCGTTTCCAGCGTTATCAATACCTGGCCGCTTCATGCAATGATCCTTTGCTATCTACAGCCGAATTCCAGCAATCTCATATACTCATGGAAAGTTCGTTCATGTAAATCACGGCAGTGTGAGGTAACGATGACTCTCATGAGATGCAGGATTCCTCGCCTGAATCTTTGTTTATGTAGAGGCGGGTTCAGCCCCACAAACCTTTGTGAGGCTTGTGGTGAGATTGAAAATATTGATCACTTCCTTCTCGCTTGCCGAAGGTTTTCACATCAGAGGAGGGTGTATTTAGAAACTCCAATTGCACGCTTGGGATTTACGTTGTCGGTCCCGCTTCTACTCTCTTTCGGTGCGAGTGCGAAAGGATTTGCGTTGCCTCAAATTTGTCATACTTACATAACTACATCATAGCTACGGACAGATTCCCTTGCTAATTGTATTCCAAATTTACAAAATTCCAAATTTTTGCTTCGTATTTGTTCTTTCAATCAATTTTGTGATCTTAAACCTTATGTTTTTGTTTAGTTGAAAATTACTTTAATGCATTCAGTTTGTGTAGGAAATTTGGCAGTCCACACTGAACCTTGGTCAATCCCCCTTAGTGGGTATGTGCCATATATCAAGGCAGAAGAAGAAGAAGAAGACAGCGCGTGATCGGCTTCACGTGCTGAGACTGTTTGCGCACCAGTTCTTCTCGGCACCTGCCCTGAAAATGAGTGCTGCCAGGCCTAACTGGCTTCTCGACGCCAGCCGCGAGCTCCAGGACGGGGCGCACTTTAGGGCCGGGGCCAGGAAGGACGTCGAAAGTGTGCGCAAGAGGCTATTCCCCACCCCGACACCAAAACAACGAACGATACGAGCCCGGGACAGTGGTTAGTGTTAAGTGCTCTGTCACTTGTTTCCATCCGCGACATTTACGTTTTCTTTGCAACGTAAGAAATTTAAGCTTGGTTTGTGAGCTTGCTGGCATAAGTAACGTGAACGCCTATAGCCAACGTTGTTGCGCAGAAAGATGTTGCCGTGTGCAGTCGGTAGTTGTGCTGAGTAGTGCATGTAGTCAGGTAATGGTGTTTGTGTCTTAACAGCGCAATAGGCCTAATTGCCTAAGCTTTAAAGACCATTGTGGGGTCATGAGATGCCTTATGCGTTCATGGGCAAATACTATACTTTGTTTTCTTGATCGTTTAACCGTCTTTTGCAGAGCTTAGTGCAACAATCGCTAATTCGTAATGAATCTGCCCGAGATTGTTCTCTTTTTTTTTTTTTGTGCGCTAGATTTTATGCATTTTTTGCCAGTATCTTATTTTTTTCATAAGCCCTGAGCCAACTGGTCACTCACTTCAATGCCAACGAGGTAGCCCATTTTCGGCAGATGAAAACTGTGCCGCTGCATTCCCTAATCATCGTACGATCTATATTTTTGTTGCAGCGGGGGGGGGGGGGGGGGGGGAGTTTAGGAGGATATACAGATATATTTGTTACACGCTTCAACGTATCGCTGACTCACTTATCTAGAGCACCTTATGGCAATGAAAATATGGACCGTATAAAATCGCACCATGAAGTCCGAGGCGCTTTGATTATTAGCGACGCCATCCGCCTGACAGCATCGGTGCACACAGCGCAGGCCGCGATAATGAAATCTGATGTGTTCAACTTCGTAAGCGAGCTTAAACTTTTTATTTGCTGATGCAGAATGTCTGATTTGCATAATAAAAGGATTCTGTGTTTAGGGTATGTCCAGAGATGTGAAGACCCCGAGCCCGCAAGGGTCGAACAGTGCATTTACGACCAAAGTAGTAGTAGTAGTAAGTGGTTCTTTATTATAATAGAATAAAATAAAAATAAAAAATAAAAAAGGAAGGAAAAGATTTTTGCTGCCCCAGTATCCGCTATCGAAATAAGCTGAAGCACCTGAACTGGGGCGGTGGAAATAAAGGGATAGTAAGGAGACAGGTAGGAGAAATCAGAGGTGAGCGACAGGGAGAAAGGACAGTCCAAAAACTTTTCTAGAAACGTTGCAGGTGTCATGGAGTATTAAAATACTGAAGGCATTTTCATCGGTCTACAAAAACAGAATAACTGTAGTTCTAGGTAATTAATTGTTGTACTTTTGCAGGTTCTTCGTAAGAGGCACAGTTCACCGCCTGATAATTCGCTTTTGCGCATTACAATGCAAATAGTGTTTTGGGTGTGTAGCTGTGTGACCACCACTGATTTCATATACATAACGAGATTCGTAAGTGTGACGTGACTATTACTTTGCGTTCATGTTTGGCTTGCAAATTCCATAGCAGGAAAGGTTGTGGGCCTTTTCTTGTGCACTGTTTTAAGGCGAATATGCGAGCGTGCGTGGCACCACTATAGTGGCTAGCCATTATAGCGACACTCCGTAGAGTGTCAGGGCAGTCGAAGCGATCGCAGATCTAAACAGATGCATGCGCTGAGAAGCTTTGAGGCATTGCTTCCTGTCGTCTGTATCTATGCGCCGTCTGCTCAAACGCTGCAGCGATGACCCCTATGTTTAACAGGAGAGCTATTGGGCGCGAGCGCCACCACTGGAGCGAACGGCGCTAGTGTCGATCTAGGGGAACAAGTAGGATGACTCCTCTTACTGCTGCTGAAGCAGACGCTCGATTGAATTTGCGGGTTTTAAAAGCTAATAGTCGCGTTTACTTATGTAGTTTTGGTTGATATATAGTGCCAGGCTTCCACTTTTTGATCTTGCATCGTTACTGAGGTTGCTGAAGTTTATTTAAGGTGTTGTTACGGTTCGTTACTGCTCTGTACCCGGACGTAAGCGAGGGAACCCGGCGCAAGCTCCCATTGCTTCTCCAAACATAAGCTCACAGAATCCCTTATTCAAGACCTGAATGATCAAAGAAGCAAGTGATTATTCTCATGATGTGTACAGTAAACATTTCAGCGAGCGAGATTTTCGTCCATGGAGCTAGGGCTAAAAGTTCGGTGATTGGCAGAAGAAACTACGCACGTTTTAATTTGCGCTTATCACTTGCGAAGCTAACGATACTATAGTTGGAAGAATGGAAAAGATGCTGGATTCTTCATGAAGCTGTTCCCTTCCAAAGAATGGAGGGATCGTGCAAAAGCAAGAAGGTCTCAAATTAATAAATGAACACGTTGACTCGGATGTTTTACTGAAGTGACTAGAACATTCTGCCCCCTGGGGCAGCGGTATGCATGGTGTGTTGTCTCAGGCACCGTCTCCAGTACTGTAGTAATTTCAAATGACAGAGTCCGTGGATAAACGAAAGATAGAGCATTACATGCATGTTGTGATGTGTTGATCGAGGTATGCTCAAAAAAGTAGCTACTATGTGCGGGGGAAACAAATATCCGTTCTAACCAAGAGTGTCAATGATGGCAGTCAGTGCACAAGAATTCGCTGAGTGGAACACACGTCTTTGCATTTGCTAAAAAAATTAATCAATGTCATCCCCACGGCCCAAATTCTCTGCTCTACTACGTTCAAGGGAGCAGGCGAACGGTGCCGCTTCCGCCGACGCTATGCGAAGATGATCAGCATCTGTCAGGCCCCTGACAGTCCTCTGCTCTTGCATAGGAATCCCATTACCAGTGCAATGACCGCTTGCATCTGACTGGTTGTGTGGCACATTCAGTAGTTTTTTTTTTTCATAACAGCAGCAATGCTGTAGCCGGTGAGTGTCATCCCAGTAGTTTTGCCAACTTCGATAGCTAATTCGGTGTAGTGCTTCCTCGCCGAATGGGTGTGTCTAATACCTCAAAATAAGCTTATACAGGCGCAAACCGAGGTGTATAATAAATAAATAAATGTAATACTAACGCACAAGTAAACTGGTTGTGAAAGTATCTTACAATCTAGTAACGTTGCTTACAGCAGCAGTTCAACCCGCGTTATCCCATTTAGTTCGTTATTCGGGCGCGTCCGAGAGGTGGCGCCACGGTCTGTCCTCGTGCCCAATAGTGAGCTAGTATAGTGCAGTGGACGGGGCCTGCGCGTGTTCCCGAAAACGAATCCCGTTTCGGGCGAATTTAAAGAGAGTGCGACCGCAGCGTCACCAGAAACCTACGGATTACAACGGCACTTCAGCAGTTGACGTTTTGATCTCAAAACAGGCTTGGAGTACTTAATGCGTTGCCAAAAACAAATACTTCGTTGTTCTATGCGTCTGGTTAGTCTGGTGCGCAGCGATTCTATATGCAGACGAACTCAGAAACGCCATAGCAATGCGTGTAAGCGCGTTCAAGAGTTGCCGTCTGCAACGCCACCGTTTGGTGTCTCATTTTCGAGGACATCTGCCCCATGGGAAATCCCTTACGTCGGCTGCACTATACATTCTAGTTCACTGTAGTAGAACTCGACAGACACCAACTCGATTACTTCCCTCGCGTGCGCCCCTTTGCTACATGCATGTGCTCCTTCACCGACCCTATGATGGTACCGACACTCTGTCTATCCCGAGTTCGCGTTAATGCGGGTGTGTCTGCCAATGCAGACAGCGAAATGTAACAACAATTAGGAGCGCTGCAAGCCCTGATTTGTTCCGCTATCAGCTGCATTACTTCGCTGAGTGTATGTTTTTGATTAAATTTTAACCGTATTGACCCTCTTTCCAATCAAACAGGCCGAGTGAGGGCGCCGTACTCCGCTCAAGACCGGTGTATGCGCCAGTCGCCGGCTAAGGCGGACTCAGCGGATTTCAGCAATTACCAAAAAGCGTTCTACAATCGGGTGCGCCGCACGGCAAGTATTCACTGCTCAGAAATCGTGCGCAGCTCTGCATCATTTGTCGCCTACCCACTTTCGTTTTAGTTTGGTTGGTTGGTTGGATTGTGGGGTTTAACGTCCCAAAGCAACTCAGGCTATGAGAGACGCCGTAGTGGAGGACTCCGGAAATTTCGACCACCTGGGGTTCTTTAACGTGCACTGACATCGCACAGCACACGGGCGCTTTGCTTTTCGCCTCCATCGAAAAGCGGCCGCCGAGGCCGGGATTCGATCCCGCATCCTTGGGAACAGTAGTCGAGCGCCGTAACCACTGCGCCACCCCGGCGGGTCGTTTTCAAGACAGGAACAATCGCGATACATTTATCTGAAACCAACAATTTTCAAAGCCAGAAAAGAGTTGACTATGGCACACTGGTGAGTTGTCTCATATTTTTATCTAGAAGAAGATTGGTTTGGTTTGGTTTGAACTGATTGATTTATAGGAAGGGAAAGGCGCGGTAACTGTCTCACTTGTTTTCTGTGGACACCTCAACCGCGCCGTAAGGGAAGGGATGAAGGTGGGAGTGAAAGTGGAAAGAGAGAAAGAGGAACCGTAGTGGAAGGCTACGGAGTAATTTCGACCACCTGAGGATCTTTAACATGCTCTGACATCGCACAGCACACGGGCGCCTCTTCGTTTCGCCTCTATCGAAACGCAGCCGCCGAGGTGGGGTTCGGTTTGGTTTTGAGTTTTAACGTCCCAAAGCGACTCAGGCTATGAGAGACGTCGTAGTGGAGGACTCCGGAAATTTCGACCACCTGGGGTTCTTTAACGTGCACTGAAATCGCACAGCACATGGGCGCCTAGCTTTTCGCCTTCATCGAAAAGCGGTCGCCGAGGCCGAGATTCGTTCCCGCGTCTTTGGGCACAGTTGTCGAGCGCCCTAACCACTAACCGACAACATAGGGGTCTTAACGCCCTAACCGACAACATAGGGATCTTAACGTGCACTGACATCGCACAGCACATGGACGCCACTTCGTTTTGCCTCCATGGAAACGAAGTGGCGTCCGTGTGCTATGCGATGTCAGTGCACGATAAGGATCCCCGAGTGGTAGAAATTACTCCGGAACCCTCCACTATGGCACCCCTTTCTCTCTCCCCGCTTTTACTCCCATCTTCCTTCCTTACCTTATGGCGCGGTATGGTGTCCACAGAATAAGTGTGACAGATACTGCGCTTTTCCTTTCCTGTGAACCAATAACTATTATTACTATTAATCTAAAATTTATTATGCTGGCAATTAACTGCTGCAGATAAGTACGTTTGCCCCTAACCAAAATAACAAATGCCCTTCACTGCAATTGATGAAACGTGACGCAGTTGACTGTTTTCTTACTAAAAACAGCCACGCTTTTCGGAGGAGCTACCTAGAAAAATTCGATCGCTCTCGGACACCTGGAGAATGTTATTACGAGCATTCTGGAGAATAAAAACCATCTATTATATTAGTGTCGTTTGTTAAGTTTTTACCACCACGGTTTATCGCGCCTTATGTGTTTGCGTCGTGAAACTCGTCCGCGCCCGCTATCTTCCATCGCTCACTGCATCCTGCCGCTGTGCATTCTGGTTTTGCCAGCAAAATCATGAAGTCGCAAGGGCAAACCTGCCCCGCCAGAAGTGGCGGTCGTTTTCACGCTCATGAGCGCAACGCGCAGAGCCTTTTCCGAAGAAGTCACCTCTGGATGCAATTTGGATCCACCCCCTCGATTTATTGTTTGCGGCTATTCTGGTTGGGCAGGTCTGCGCTTCCCAGGACTGGCAGATCTAGATTAATTAAAAAAAATGTTTTCATTACATTCGAAAATGAAATAGGACCACCTAAATACACTGTTAATAACACTTGCAAATATCATATTACGGGTAAACAAGTTTAAACACTTGCGCGTGACGTTTACACATCTAACCTGAAATAGCTCAAGCACATAGATATATTTTAGCATTTTTCGAATGAGGCAGCTGAGTAATGCCGCTCTATGTGATAGAAAAAATGACTTTTTGGCACGATGTCTCATGCCAGGCAATGACACTTGCGTTGTTCATGGTGGCTGAATAGCAGCGCCGCTATCTACCCTCCAGGTCAGCGGTATCACACATGCGCTCACGGAGCCTCTTGATGCTGCCCGCCGGCTCAAAAAAAAAAAAAAATGGGTTTTTTTTTTTTTTTTTGCGAAAGGTTGAATCGGCTTCAGCAGTCAGTTTACCACCAGATTCGTTTGCAACTATAACCTACATGAACGCCTAGTCCTCAGACGCTGTACGCGTTCTTTATAGGAATGGAAAGAGGCGCTGACTGGTTCATTTGCGCGAATTTAAGACGGCTGTCAGCTGCCTCCATTTGCGAAGGGCGAACGTTTTCAAGAGCTCTCGGAGAACCATCTTGAAGTGGAGTTAGCGTGTCTTGTGTTTGGGCAGAATTAAGCACGCGCTGCTTTTCTTTTCCACGGTGAATGGGTCAGTGTAGTCTAGAGACGAGGCGTACTGATTGTTTTTTTCTTTTGTTTATTTTTTTTAACAAAGTAAGAGCTAGAAGGATAAGAAAACGAATTTTTGTATATTACTTTTCTCATTATTTTATGGCTCCTGCTATGGGAGGTGCGAATCGCCCCAATCCGGCCCACATAGGAGTATGAGTTGTGATTCCTGCTATAGGTAATAATTACAAGAAGCATTATGGTGCTGACTCCCTCTCCTTGCTCGCCGCGTTTAAATGTGACCGTAAAAGACCCGCGATGTCTTTTGTAACCCATTTAATCATATGTGTCTGTTAATTAGTTGCCTCCTGATGGCGAAATACAAGATATAATATTACGATGACTGGCAGTTGTGAAGATTTCGAGGAGTGCTTGGCGCGAAAAAAATATGGGCTTGAAAGAAGACAAAGGGTGAGGTATAAGTCGTCAGTGAGATTACCGGGAGCCAAAAGAGATGCTCGGGGAATCAGGCGCGCTGGCCTAGCTAACCACTGTTTTGAGGAGGTGGCTAGAAACCAGAAGTCTTGAAGCGAGGAGTTTTTTTTTTTTTTTTTTGCGAAGTTTATTGCCTCAGGGCATAAGAGGAATGTCATGATGGATGAGGGATGTGGTCAAATAAATGAAAAAAAGGTTGGCTGATGCAATGAAATCGAGGAGTGAACGATGATGCGGTCCCAGTGTCCAAACAGCATATGACTCCGGATTATGGGGGAAGAGGCCAGCTGCCACCAGGTGCCGAATCCGCGTTGGCTTCAACGCTGGGCAATCCCACAGTAGGTGATGGATGTCTGCTTCTATATTTTTAGACTTGCAGATGGGGCACCCACGAGTTCGTCAGTGACACGTTGGTTGTTTTGCGACAAAACGAGTCTCGGTTCCTAAATCCTTTGAAATCTGTTTGGTGTTGTTTTTTGAAGTTGGAGCACTCGTGCTCGGCCTCCTTAAAGTCATTTTGCTCGCGCGCTAAGCCCAAAATTACCATCCAACTGGCCCAAAAGCATGAAATGCTTTTAGCTCCCGTTGTCAGCGGCGTTGTGGTGACGTCATGTAGAAACAGAAAACCGTCACCCGGCCACCGAAAGGACGAGTTCTTTGCCATTGTGCAGGGCGGGCACACAAACTCTAGTTGTTGCCCAAACGAATTGTCGAAAACACTGGCTCCACTTTCTTCCTGTTGTCCATTGAGATATCGCTCCAGCTGTGCATTTAAAATATTCTGCATTTTATATTTGTCGTACGTAATGACAGCGCCCAAAAGGGAATTCCATGGAATCATTTAGTTCATTATTTATCAACCATTCAATAAATAAATCACTCAAATAATTATTACATAATGAAATTATTCATTCATTATTAATCATGGTTAGTGACTAATAAATAATTATCTAATACAACAAACAATAAAATGTCTTACTGTCCTCACGGACACAATTTGTATCTAAAATCACCATCTGTCGGATGTCAGTGACCTTTGAGAGAAGGTTGTTCCTGATTAAGAAGTGCACTTCAGGGTAAGAGGGTTGCTGCGGAAAACGGCGGCTTCCACGCCGCCCCCAAGGATGCCGTCACAGTCTCTGCCAGCAACCGTCACATGTTTGCACCAACTCAAGATTACGGGGGAGGCAGTGCATATATTTTATTTCGTGGTGCTGGTTCGTGTACCTTAGTGTAGAGAGGACGGGCTCGACCTCACTATACATGCGATTAGGGCGAAGTCTCGTATTTTCCTCAGAGCTTTATTACCATCTTTTCATTGTCTTTGCAGGAACGACTACACAGTTCTTTTTGTTACCACCGAAAACTTTGTCTCCGACATATTGCAAAAAGTATAAGATCTAATTTTTTTGAACAGAGTGTCGTCTTCACTGCAGTTTTAATTATTAGAACAATAAACATGGCGTGAAGCCCAAGATTCAGGGTGAGGAGGAATGAGAAAAAAGTGCTCAGATATCATTCTTAGGACAGAGAGAAATTTAGTACTCTATTAATGTCTTTCTCAGATGCATTTTAAGATCAGTAGTGCCATTTCGCCAACGTGGACAAAGATATTTCCCTCCTCCTCACAAGTGCCAAAATGGATGGGTCAGGTGGGAATATGTTTCGCGGTGTTGGTCAAACACGCAAGGCCATTGATCGCCTTTTCAAGCTTGAGTAAAGCACCCTGAAGCATTTGACAGAAATCGTAACAGCGCTACCTCAGGACATAAACACAAAAGTGCGGCGGTGGAGGAGGAGAAAGAGGAGGGGGGGGGGGGGGGGGCAAGACTAATCACCCAGAAACAAATAATAATAATAATTCTAAATAAAATAAATAAAAAACAATGTCTCGAGAACAGTTATGTTTAGCTTTTGCGTATTGTTTTGCAGTTCGGCGTCCCTGCGAAGACTGTCATCCTCAAGCAACGCCTCGCTTATCAGAAACGAGAGCGCACACCACGCCGCCGAGTTCTAAGCTCAACGCCAAAGGAGGGCGCTGTTTCTAGCCTGGAGGCAACGTAAGTGAGCCCATTGTGAATGGTTCAATTGCCCTCCACAAAATTCGCACGAATGATCACTGGGTGAGCCGTCCGCTTAGCTCACCCTGTAGCGGCATCGGCACGTACAAAGTAGGAGCCCGACCTGAGAATGTAGGCCCGTGTTTGTGAGCAGAGCAGCGCAAGCTTGGATTGATAGTAAAGTGGGACAGCCTTACGACGCCTCTTTCCGCCCGCCCTATTTCATTTCTTAAACTTGCCACAGTGTTTAGTACTGGCCTATGCAGACTTATAAAAACTAAAGTCGTCAGCATAAAAGCCTGTGGCAAAGCAGCCGTTTTCAATATAGGGTTCTAAGCCGTGTCTTACAGCAAGTGGAAGAATAAGTTGTTAATAAAACTGGAACGCCATTAACCTATGCACTCTTGCGTGTTTATTTGAAAGACATCTGTCAAGATATCAAAAATAGTTGGTATATTAAGGAAACAGCGCTCCATTGATCCGCAAAATGTAAAACAACTTTTCATAATTCAATGTTCGCTTCAGCCCTAAACTACCGTTTTACTGTCTGGGGAAATTCTGCACAACCTAATGCACACGCACTGCATATAACAAAGAAAAAAAAAGCATTGCTCGCATAGCTCGTGACGTCACGATTAGAGGTTTTTTAATTCCTTCAGAATAACTTCAATACCTGAACAATGCAGTACCAGTTATGGTGGTTGCTCTTATGATAAGGCTTCAAAGTGCTAGACGGGGATGTCGTCTTCTAGACCCAGCTTGCCAGCCCTAGCAGTCAGAGCTGGGACTCCAAACACGCGGTGCTAGAAGTCACTCCTGCGGGGGGTTCGGGGGAGAGGGGAGAAACACGAGTTGCGTACTCGAAGCAGGCTATATTCTGCCAGAGTTATTACACACAAAGAAAACACGAAACTCAAGAAACAACCGCCGTAGCGAGTGAGCGTCCAGCTATGCTAGCCACCATAGTCCAGCTCACATAGTAGGGTAAAATAAAACTACTGAAAAAGAGGAAGCACACGCGAAAAGGTGAGATGAGCGTTCTGATCACCTAGCGTGGCTTCGCGCTAACGGCCTGCTGTGGTATGCACCGATAACGTGGAGATTTAAGGGTAGGTGGCGGTCTCGTCGGCAGAAAGCCTTAATCGCACGCGTGCACGTTCACCCACCGAAAGACAAGATAGAATCGCTGGAGGCCCGCTCGTCTCGGGCTGTGGAGAGGTCGTCTCCGGGTTAAGCCGGGAGGAAAGAGACAAAACCGCGGTGGTGTTGCTGCGGGAGACTGGGAGGCAGTTAGGGTGGCCGGTGTGCCCTCCTCTCACCATCCTCGCTAACAGCGCTGGCGTAACCTTGCGTGATAATTACGCGCGTCTGTTGCAATGGCACCGAGGATTCATTTGTATCACCACACTGTCTAGCAAAGCAGAGTAAAAGGACAATATCAAACAAAATTTCATTGAGAAGTTGGCGCCGCTAAACCTCAGAGAATTCCCTCATGCCATACGAAATACCGAAGAATGCTTGATTCCACAGATACGAACTAATTACGGAAGTCAAGTGCTCAGCTATGTTTGCTATCATTATTGAACTTCTGGTGTTAATCTCATCAACTTCTTATGTTTCCATTTATTATATCGATGTTTCTGTGCATTTTCCTTTTCGGTAAACATTGCCTCCCTCATTATCTCCTTAAGTGAAATTACTTGGTTATGTTGTATAAGCTCAGTATCAATACTTGAGCCATTAAACTGGGGCGCAGACCCGCAATAGAGCTCCAATGCGAACTTTTTGTCTGCGCCCCTAACACCTGGATAATGTAAATAAAGATTTGAATTGCAAAATTGCATTGAAAATGGGTCCTGTATAATGCGCAAGGTCAAACATTAAATGATTCGTATTTCTTTTCAGTTATCGATGCTTCGAAACTGCTCGCTGCCCCGTACGTGAAATTGTAAACAAACTCTACAGATGTACTTCTGAGGCTAGCACTGGCAGATCAGCAACAAAAGGGAATTGAACGTAGTGTACTTTAATAGCTCACATTGCGTAAGCCGTTACCATTGGAGCCAGTGACATTCGGCACTTTTGGGTGCTTGCGGCAGTGAACACCTTTCCGTAGTATGGTCTCGCATACCTTTACTGCCGATGTGACGGCAAGTTTACTTTCTTAACCCTGGCCTCCTCGACTGGTGCTTTTGTTGTCTTGCAGGTCATGCCTGGACGAGGACGACAGGGAGCATTGGCCCTCGGAATTACACGGTGGTGTGTATTCACTCATGTTTCACATCATGGCTTAGATGTAAAAATGTAATGCTTATCGTGCTCAATATTATTTGGAGCAAATGCTTATCCTCCTCAATATTATTTGGAGCAGTCTGCGCAACGCGCTCATAAATGATTTGCGCACCAATCTTTCATTCAACAAATAGGTAAAACAAAATCAACATTAACCGAGGCTGAAGGAATCTACAGTTCGGTTTAAAACAGCAGTTTGGATTCTCGATAACACAACTAAAACAAAACAGGACACCGCATACAAGCGTGTATAATGTGCTTTATCAGAAGAGTCTCATCCACCTCTTCCACGATAACATTAAGCCATGCGTACAGCTCGCACTCTTATCTGAAGGATGGTTGACTAGGTCTAAAAGCGATAGATTAGAAGCCGGATCGAATTCCGGCATCGGCGGCCGCTTTTCGTTGGCGGCGGAAAGCAAGGCGCTCGTGTGCTGTGCGATGTTAGTGCACTTTAAAGAACCCCAGGTAGTCAAAATTTCCGAATCCCTCCACTACGGTGTCTCATAGCCTGAGTTTCTTTGGGATGTTAAACCACACAAACCAAACCTAACCAGATTAGAAGCATAACGAAATAAAAAAGAAAAAAAAAAACCTGCGTGATTAGTCATAAACCCAAGTGTGTTATAGCACTCCTCGGCGTGGTTAGGCATAAAATTAGCTGGTTGGTCTGGACAGCGATGACTTCGCATGGTGACTTAATGTGCCCGAGCACTCACTGTTACCAGGTGTGGGACGTCATGAGATTACCTGACATGACTAGTCGGTAGGCGCGTGTGGTATTGGGGAGAGTTTGCAGGTGACATAGCGGAGGTTTCATCAGTAGCCGGGGTATATACGTGGCTTTAAACTAAAGTATGAGTATCCTCACTTGCGTCATGCCCTATATATTCTAATTCCATGATCGTGCCACAAATTTGTTGTAAATATAAATTCTGTTACGCACTTGTAGCTATCCTAATTGCAGTTAATCGCGTGCGGAATTGAATGTCTTAAAGTTTCGCGCCCGTAACTAACATCACTCTTAGCGCCGGGGTGAATCAATTTGTGCTGCCTTTTTTGATTCTTTAAGCCTCACGGATATGGTATGATGGAAAATGAACAGGGACTCTTTTGTACTGCTTTGCTCCATTTGTTGGTAAAGAAACAATTGTATAGAAACCATGACACCGATCTGTTCACATATGTCACCACTTCCTATTTCGTTGCGGATATTGTTGTCTACGAATTTTTGTCATGAAAGTAATAAATCATTAGAAGAGAAAAGTGTCGCCGGTTACAAAGTTTTGTTACTGGTTGGATGTACGCGACGTCACCAGACTAGAAATGACACCGCAGAGCCGAAACTGACAAGTTTATGCTTTTATATATCTTCATTTACGTCCGTGCGTCCCCTCTAAACGCATTCGGGGAAGCATGCAATCAAAATATAGAGTTCCGGAAGAGATGTCTGGCTTTGAGCAGACAGTCGTCTGAGGTTAAAGAAACACAATAATGAAATAATGGCACAAAACTCGACGTAAAGGATTCGGAAGTGTTTTTTGGAATTACAATACAAGTATATGACGTATTATGGTGTTCCCATGCCAGTTTTTATCCAGAAATAAAAAAGCTTTTGCATGCTGTAAATAAACTGCATCTGGAGTCATGGTATACACATCAACCAAATCAGGTCAATGCCGCGTTTTCATATTTTTTATGCTAGGTTTGTGAAATGTAGGCGTAGTATAATTTTAGCCGGATTCCACAGAATGGTGACACCTACAAATGAGGTCAAGGTCAAGGTCACAGCACTTTCTCGAAAGTCAGCACCTAAAGAGGCCCCGCCGGGGTGGTGCAGTGATAAGACGCCCGACCGCTGTGCCGGAGTTCCCGGGTTCGAACTCGACCTCGGCGGCTGCGTTTCGATGGAGGCGAAACGAAGTGGCGTCCGTGTGCTGTGCGATGTCAGCGCGCGTTAAAGATCCCCAGGTGGTCGAAATTACTCCGTAGCCCTCCACTACGGCTCCTTAAGCTTTCTCTCTTTCCACTTTCATTCCCACCTTCCTCCCTTCCCTTACGGCGCGGCTCGCGTGTCCACAGAGCAAGTGTGACAGTTACTGCGCCTTTCCCTTCCTGTGAACCAATTATTATTATTATTATTAGCACCTAAAGAGGTCAAGGTCACTTTTCATACTTTTTTTTCTTTGAAATTGGCTTACGGGAAAGGAAAGTCGCAGTATCTTTCACCTGAAACGAGTCTTAGGGCAAAGGAGGAAGGTGGGAGTGAAAGTGGAAAGAGAGAAAGAGGTGCGGTAGTGTTTTGGGATCTTTAACGTGCACTGGATACCTGAGCCGTATAGCAACCCTCACCGTTCCTTCACTTGAAGGGGAAATCTGACCGGCTGATGACCTTGGCTCCTGCTAAGCCAGTAAACCCTTCGCTTTAAAGGAGTCTCCCCCTGGAATCAATCGAACCGCGATCACCAGCCAAGCGCGCCTGAGAAACCGATCGTAATTCTGCTTGTCTAGAGTGGAGATAATAGCAGCGATGACCACAGATAGGAATGATAATGACAGCGCAAATAGTTGATAATGATGATAGCAGCGCTAATGATTGTAATGATGATAGTAGGCATGACAATAACTATGCACCTAATGAAAACTGTCCTGTAAAATGCTTTCGCCATTTGCGCTCTCAGCAGTCCTTTAATTTTTACCTGCTTCAAAATACCTCTCACAAAAAGCTTCTACGTGATAGCAGTACTTCTTCAGTGTCACAACACATGCCTCAGAAAAAAATGATGGAAGACAATTTTTTCCTTCAAGTGTATGACGCGACTGCGTTAATTGCTCCCGTCTGGGTCTCTGCTTGCGGACCGAAGTTTATATGCATGTGCTTTGGTACTCGATTAATCACTAATACACAGTCGTCAGGCACATGCTTATGTGCAAGACCGACCGCATTAATCAAGCTGAACAGAATTGCATCCGTAGCCTTTGAGTACTGTGTCTCAATCGGGACTCAAGGGTTCCGGTGGATTCGATACCTAACTCACCTTGCCACCTCAAAGCTGAAACCCCAGCCGTAACCTTCAAAGTCCTCCAAGGCAGGTAGTTGCGTGACTTACCACTACCCGCCTTCCAATCAGTCCCGTCAGCTGCCAACTACCCCCCCCCCCCTTACACGCATGGTTGTGATTTTTGCCTCCCAACGTAGACAACAGCTGACGCCGAATTTTGGGAGAACTAACGATTTTGCAACGGAGAATATTCTAACTTAGTGCGGAGAAAGACAAGTGGTGGATATGATCGAGCTGCGTAGAATCATTTGTTTAAGCATTTGAAGATTAGTTGGAGTAGTAATGAGGCGTTTGGTGCCGCGTCGATGAATTTACAGCATATTCATGCGTCGCCCCTTGATTGCAAGTAGGATACCAGTTGGGGTGTAGCGGTCCTATAGACGAGCTAAGAGCAGAAGCAGAAGAATCGGTACGAAGTGTAGATTTGCGAAGGAGTGCATTGCATTCGGTCAGATTCTTCCCTTCATTTCCTATGAAGCCTCCATGACACGGGATTGAAACAACTCTGAGTGTAACACTGTTGACGACAAGAAACTGAGCGTTGTTGCGGATAAAAATGGAGATATATTTTCTTTGTAAAGGAAGCAGATGAGTTTCGTGCTTCGTGAGCGTCGAATTCAATGCGAATATGAAGTTTGATGGGTGAGGAATGGAGCTCCAATGCGTCAGGAGAGGAACGCAGGATAGCTGAGAACTCCGTTGCTGCAGTTGTTGAGGGATGAGAAGGATTGGGTTGGTAATAGTATTTATGCATGTTGTACCAAAGTGTGCCGGCAGACCGGATGAATCATCATGCAAAATATCAGTGTTAAGGTAAAGCACGTCTTGAAGGGCAGTCGTGGATTGTTGTTTGTTCTTGGACGTACAGCTCTCGGCGATGGGGATGGTTTCGATTTACTATGCCGGGTAGTGGCTTGCTCTTTACCGGTTTGACAAGTCTCCATGGAAGCGACTAGCTGGTAGTGGGAACAAGTAGGTGATTCGCTACCTCCCAACCGCTTTTGAGGTCTTGCAGCAGATAAGTTTGCATATAGAAGTGACCGAACCCGGGAATCAGAATCCGAACTTCAACAATATGACGCGAAGCGTGTATACACGTCGCAACGGTTAGTGTGACTAACATGCTTGAGAGACGGACGAGAAAGATGAAGTCACACTAAAGGATGAATAAATGATTAAGAGTGCGAACAGGAGTTGTGTGAAGGGAACGAGTCAAAGTGTAAAAAAAAAATGCTTGAGAAACTAAATAAAAATTAAAATAATTGTTTTGGTAAGCAAGTTAATTTCCATTGTCTCTCATTTAGTCCAGGGCAAGAAGTCTTGATCTTATAGATAAGAGATGATTCTCGTATTTCTCTTTCGTGGTTGGTGCGGAAGATAGATTATGGGATTGTTATTTTTATCCTACGGAAATCACGACCGGGAATGTTAACATTTTTTAATAGGGGTAGATTGGGCAGAGATGTGGCATTCGCATGGTGATTATTAAATATTGCTCTGAAGCGAGTGTCTGTTTGGCCGACATATTTTAGCTGACACGCTGAACATCGGAGCATTTATACCACATCTGAGCTGTCACAGCTGTAGTTACCTTTGATTTCGACGGAACAGTTGGAGGCTGTGCTGACGGCAGTAGTTGACGCGGTCATTTGGGCGTAGACTTGACAACGAGGCTCGTTACATGGTGCGCAGTCCACAGTCGAAGGATTGCTAATTTTCGAAGAAGTTAGAATGTCTGGAACTGTTTCGTCGGTACACAACCGCGGTGGCTCCGGAAAATCAGATTTGCATTTTCACTTTTTGTAAGAATGTTGTAATGGCGTCTTAGAATATGGGAGGTACTGAAACAGATGCAGAGTATGTTAAAACTAGGTTAGCGTGGCTAGATTCTTTTTCGAAAATCGAGCGCCTGAGCATATCTTCGCGGTCCAATCCGTCCGCTCTGCATATAGCATCATCTATAATTTGCTCGGGGTATTTTTTCGCGAAACATTGACTTTTAGTTCAGCACAGTTTGCACTGAAATTATTTTCTAACAAATGCGCCTAAAGCGGTGTGCTTGGCCTTGTGTGACTGATTTCAAAATTCAGAAACTGTGGAGAATCCGTTGGCTTTCGGTAAAGTGTAGCTATTAGTCGATTTTGTGAAACTGTATATATATATATATATATATATATGAAGGAAAGAAGCCAACAGTCGGCGAGGCCAAGGAAAGCGTTGGGGATGGTACTTTGTCTTTTTTTTTTTTAATGTTTACTTGGATAATCACAGAAATTAGTAATGTAACATGTTTATGGGACAGATAATTAGACAGAAAGTAGAAGAAAAAACAACGTGCCGATGGTGGGATCCGAACCCACGGCCTCCGAATAACGCGTCCGGTGCTCTTCCAACTGAGCTACATCGGCCGCTGACCCCCCTGCTACTTTCTTGGGTATTTATGTTGTCTGTATACGAAACTTGAGAGTGTTCACCAGCGCCACCCTCAGCCATAGCGGCGGACGTGGGACGTCCTTTGTTACCGCCAGCGTCACGTAGAACGTGATCAAGAGCGAGGGCGAAAGCTGTGCTAGAACCCTCTTACGCTACCTATGGCTTCAAGACTGCCAGAAGTAGCAGGGGGGACAGCGGCCGATGTAGCTCAGTTGGAAGAGCACCGGACGCGTTATTCGGAGGCCGTGGGTTCGGATCCCACCATCGGCACGTTGTTTTTTCTTCTACTTGCTGTCTAATTATCTGTCCCATAAACATGTTACATTACTACTTTCTGTGATTATCCAAGTAAACATTAAAAAAAAAAAGACAAGTACCATCCCCAACGCTTTCCTTGGCCTCGCCGACTGTTGGCTTCTTTCCTTCAT
>JAJIZL010020597.1:12658-40853 GCA_023969395.1 Amblyomma maculatum | reverse complement strand
TGTATGTATGTATGTATGTATGTATGTATGTATGTATGTATGTATGTGCAATCAGTGACAAAAGTTTGTTGGATGCGGTTTTGTGGAAGCATTTATATCTTCATTGCCTGGCTAGTTTTCCCTTTGATACTTTTGCTCTGTATGGGGCGTGCATGCCCCCCGTGATTAAGCCGATTTCATTAACAATCTTTGCCCATTCACAAAGAAATAATATTTTTCCACGAACTCACGTCCCGCAAACCTTTGTTCTTGACTGTACATACGTATGTATCAGCACTTACAAAACACTCTTCATTTTTCTCACGAGCCGAAAAGGATTTCTCAGAGAAGGCAAAGAAGAGTCACAAACCTGTGCTGAAGAGCTCATGGTTTTCTTCTCAGAAACTCTTTTTGGCTCGTGACTCTTCTCTCGGTTGCACCGATAACAACGGCGACGTGGGGTATACCGGCACATAGTAGCTGCGCTCTAAAATATAGTTTTCCGGCGGATATGCACTTGGCATTCGAGAATAGGACACTGTGCTATATAAGAAAGGAAGGCGGCAGGGAAAGTATGGCGGTTGCACTTGACGGCAGAACAGTGGTAACTGGATGCCATTGAAGAAAGCCGTTTTCCTGCAGAAAACATAGCTGGGAAGATCATTACTGTGAGAGGGAATGATTCGCACAGACATCGTGTAGGTGAGCAATATCTATAGTTTACGTAAGTGTCGCTAAGTTTACATAAGCTCCCTCGGTCTGGGTGGATCGACACCTGATGCCCACCATGAGAGATGCAAGGGCAAAGGGAAAGGTGTACAGGTATCCTATGCGTGGCGGACTGTCCGCACGTCATATGTTTGTGACCTCAACTCGTTCTTCTCAGGGTCATAAATCACGAAGGCTTGCCTACGGCAGTAGCCTTAGAAAGAAGATTGGGGTATAGTGTGCCAAGGCTTCAGGAATACTTCTCTGAATTGATTTAGTGACTGCCCAAAAAATAAGTGACGAACTTTATATGAACGCAAAGAAAAATGTCATCAAAAGTGCTAAGAATCTGGCTGAAGAGGTTTTAGTTTTTTTTTATGGCTGATGGTTTATGGCTTGCGAATGTTCAGCGTGAAAGTTCACAGTCGTGAAGCGCTCACCAGTTTTTTCTAGTTCGTTATTATGCTTGTAAACTGTTAAATATTTATTGCTCTACTCAGAGTTCAGAAGCAACTCCATGAGCTGATGTTTCACTCATTTTAAATGTTACAAATTAAGAGCCCAACTGTTCTTGTAGAGCTAGCTGGAATTCTGCAAAGCCCTCTCCATCCCCCTTTTTTTTTTTCGTTTGGTGGAACCATTATTCGCAGGAAAGCTCATTAGCTTCCTTAGGTCAAGTAGGCACTGTTTCGAAGCAGTGCTCCTTGTAAGAACGGTTCGGAAAAACTCTAAAGTGCCATGGCTGGCCATCTTACTTTTGCCTGCCATAAACTGCCGCCGTGTGCGCAAACGAAAAATGCACAGGCAAAAAGCAGTCTGCTAACCACTCTTGGGAATATCTCCTAGAACGAAATGCTTCTGTCTAAAAACTCGTGTCTAGCGAACACTGTGAGACCAAACGTAAAACACATTGAGGCACTCAGTATCACGGAACAAATCTGTCCCCTGAACAGGCAAAAAATTGCATCTACGCCAAGGCAGGGTATGATATACAGTCGACCACGAGGAAGAAGCGACTAGGGAGACTTTTGTTTGCCTCCCTTGACAGTATCTTCTCCTTTTTTTTTTTCGCTGCCCAGAATGGCAAGAAGGTCACGTCCATTACATCGTTCGCCCTTCCGCTTCCCTGGGCGTTGCAAGCAATCATTTTTCCGGTACATAACCTAACGGAAGGCAATGCGAGATTGATAGCGCTTTTGCAGGCCGAACGAACATTGCGTTTTGCCTCCGCGCGGCAGTCATTTCTGATGCATTCGTCAGAAAAAAGACTGGAAGAAGAAGGTGTTCAATACGGCAAGGGCGCGGCACCAGGGCGCCTACGGTCTGAGTTGCAGCCTGTACGGCGCACGCACAGTCTTCGTTACAATGAACTAGTGGAAATAGCGTAGCCGACGGAGGTCTCCGCTAATCCTTCAAAATGGCATCTGTTTAGGCCCGATTTCAGAAAAGTGCAAAATGCAGCGCCGCCAGAAAACTTTTAGACTGAAGGGGCGCTTGAGCGCTAACATTTTTTGAGTACTGACTGCGCCAACAAAAACAGACATTTAGTACTTTTATGCAACAGGCATGAGACGAAACACGAGTTACCAATTTTGTTACAAGACAAAATGAAACGCTATATCAACACGTTCGAGATGGATGGATGGAGGAATATATGAGCGTCCCCTTTAAAATGGGGTGATAGCAGTTGCTATCCTGCTCGTTGTTTCCTCTATAACTTAATTATTGTTTTAAATCAGTTAGCTATGCCATCATTCTATTTACTGAATTTTTATTTCTACATTGCTAACATTATGTTACTCATAACCGATACCTTCTTCTTTTAATATGTTCCACAGGAGTTTCATGTTTGCGTTGGATTGCACACTGTAGCGATGATGGCCTAGACACACTGGTGGCTTTGCTTATCGATCGACAGATGCCGCTATCTCAATGATAAGGAGGACAGATTTACATAGATTTGCTTCCATTCTCTTTCATATTTTGTCGTCTATGCATCGTTTTCTTTGTTTTTTAAGCCCTTGCAATAAAGCGAAAAACTAAATTGATAAGCATGAAAAAGGCAAGAAGGGAGGTCCCTGAAAGAAAATGTATTTGATCGTGCAAAAAAGAATGTATAAGATGTCAAAATAGCAAATACCGAAGCTTTGTGCGGGAACGGCGACGAGCATGTGGTCAAAGCTGGTACACCAAAAATAAAGATATACAGCGTTTAGAGACTTTACAGACATAGAGGCTGTCTATGACTGAAGGCATCCACCCTTCGACAAATTCATATCTTGAAAAATATTCCCCTCACAGGTCAGCTATTCGGCAGTGAAGAGAAAAAATATTTCTCCCACAAGGCAAGAAAGCAAGAAATAAATTACCCAAGCTGTCGTGTAATATTTAAATTAGGAGAAGATTCTGGAGGCTGGAGCAGAGCGCGTCAGATTGCCGCCCCAAACGGGACTGCGGTCGAGACGAAAAATGCTTCTCCAGAGATATATGCTTTTTTTTATGCATGCATTGTCCCCGTATTTTCTTGACTGCATGCGCGGCAGCTTTATGGACGAAAACTTTTTCTCCTCTTCTTTTTAGCTTCTTGTTCTATCTATGTTGTCCTGTGTGAAGAGGGCCGCCCGTGTAGCAGCACGACAGCAATAGGCTGGCAAACATTTATTTATTTATTTATTTAGAAAATTCTGCATGCCCTTACATAGAGCCTAAACAGGAAGGCAAAATCATGTTATCAGGTTATCAGTGCATCAAAGGAAAGATTAGCAAAACATGCAAGTGCGAAATACATACTATGCAAAACATAAATAGAAAATACAATAAAGTACGATAAGAACCATGCAAATTACAAATACACTACCCTCTGTTAGGCCTTTTAGGCTGAATTGCGCCTGCAAGAGAATGTGTCGCTTGGCAGCATCAGAAGCAATAAGCTCGCTTGGTAGTTCTCGAAGAAGACAACACAAGCTTCCTTCGGCGGCTCTCAGTTTTAAACTGACAAAGAACGTTTGAGATAAAGCGCGGTAATTGCCCGCCCCCAATTCGATGTATAATCAATTGCGCGGGAATACAAACATTTGAGACAAATATGGTAGGGCCTACTGCAAGCTAGAAACAGCGCTAAAACCAGATGCCAGCAGCTTGAACTACGAACAATATGACAGTGCAGGCTTTATGGCAACCTGAACTCAGAAAAAAATAATACCACGGCTCGCTCGTGTAACAGAGGTCGTTGCTAAAATTGTTGCCGAGGCTGCTGCCGAAACGCTGCGCGGTAATCGGGAGCAATCTCTCTATCGACGTTTTAAGAAGTTTTGGTTTATTGAGTTTAACGTCCCAAAGCGACTCAGGCTATGAGACACGCCATTGTGGAGGGCTCCAGAAATTTCGACAACCTTGGGTTCAATAATGTGCACTTAAAATCGCATGGCACACGGGAGCCTTTCTCTACGCGTCCATCAAAAAGCGGCAGCTGTTGCGGTGATTCGATCCCGTATCCTTGGGCACAGAAGTCGAGCGCCATAACTACTGCGCCACCACCGCGGCGAGCCGTTTTATGATGATTGTTTTTCTTAATATCATATTTCAATTCATACAAAGAAGAGCGTACCAGAATGAGAACTTATCTGTAAAATTATAAGCACTGAAATGCAAATAAAAAAGACAACAGCAGCCAGTAATTGCAAAAGCACAACAATATCAATAAGAGTAGAAATAAACTAAAGGAATACCCTCCCCCCCCCCCTCCCCTCTTTCACGGATAAAAGGCAATTATCAATAATGAGTCAGGACTAAGTCATTCAAAATGATAGCAGTCCACGATTAAGAGCACTCAAATATGATATGCTGTTTGCTGCGGGGCACTATAACCTTTGGAGGTATCTCGTTCTAGAGAACGGGTTCGCGAGCCTTGGCTTCGTCCCATTAGTGGCACGTCAACAGTTCGTACCAAATGCTGCCTTATTCGGATTAACAAAAGCTTTGCAAAGGCACAGCATGGGCTTAGCAGGGGAGCAGAGCATGTGGTCGACACGGCCAGGATAATGGAATGCTAAGGACACGCGATAAACAGTTGAAACACGAGCAGCTCCGCAGCATCCGCTCTCACCATGGTGGAGAAAAAAGAGCGCCCGTAGCTTGAAAAGCCGAAAGGGCTGTAGGGGCCCCGCATTTCTTTGACGCAATTTCCCCGCCTTCCCTTTTGAAACCCCACAACGTTTCCCCACCAAAATCATCCCCGTTTCTGCATTTGTCCGTTTTGCTTCACGCCTTGCGTGAAATGCCTAAGCTAGACACAACAGCCTTTTGGCGAGGCGGGAAAACAGCTTCCTCTTTTACTCCCCTTCCACCATCGTTATCGATTCTACTGTCCCGAACAAAAGGGCCCAGGCACGCAGAGTCAACTGAAGAGAGCAACGTCCTGCCTTTTCTCATTCCCCTCCCATGCCGCTTACCTTCTTACAACAATTTCCCAGTCTTTTCTGCCGAAAACGCTTCAGTCAGCACAACGGCAAATTAAGCATTGTGCATTTAAAACACGAGAAACGTTGCCTTCAAAGCGTGTTTAAGCAAATTTAGTTTCAGATCGTTCAGTTATATATGAATGTGCTCTGCAAAGAACCTTTAGTAAGAGTCTGTGTATGCATAATTTGGGCTGTTATCTTTTTGTTTCAAAGTTTTTTTTCTAAGTGTCACAGTTAGGGCCATAACGATAGCAGGTCATAGTTTAGTTTGGAATTCATTGATATCACAAATATTTCCAAGCGAACCCATACAGAGCGCAGTATAAGCTGAACAGCTGAACTACCGGATTTTTCTTGCCAGGCGCTGTCCATTATTGAATGCCAAAAATATAACACGAATACCAATAAACAAGAAATAAACCATCACGAAGGTTGATTGCATGAAGTGTGCAACTATAGACTCAACGCGAAAAAAAAAAAAAAAAGAAGTCTCAGAGACCAATAATTTCGTTAACGCCTTCAACAACCCCGTTGGGTAGTACTAGTTGAGCCGAGAAATCGATTCAAGAGCTTCGCAAAACGAACACTCAGAGGGCCTTTTCAAGCCGTCAAAGCGGGGCTTCTCTCCGTTTCAAAACAGCAAAGAACACGTCTTGGCCAAAGAGCTTTGGCATAAGACTTCGTCCTCTCATCTCTACCTTTACCCTTTGAATGCGACGCTTTGAGCCGTCTAACACAAGTACGGCGGCGAACAGATCAGGTCTCGCTTCCTATAACTCTCGAACTCTTTCTCTCTTTCTCTCCGAATCGAAAGTTGAGCAGAACTTTAAAGCTGAATTTCAATTGGAGGAAGAACTTGACCACGTTCATCACTTTGAACGAAATGAAACGTATGACACTTTTCTTTGTGGCATCTTCGCACTGACACGCTGGTGTGAGGTCAAATGCCGTCTTAAATAAAGTCTGTAACAATTAACAATGATACGAACAGACAGGGTGAAGCAGACGCAGTATTAATTCTCTCCCTAGAAGTAAAAACATCCGGCTGGAAATAAACAAGAGAACAAAAGGCAAAATAGCCAGAGGGACGGATATCTTTAGATCTTTCTGCATATTTCCGTCACTCTATCCGAACTGATGATCTGCCGGAAGATCAATCAAGATTTTCTATATTCGTTGAGGAGCTGTGTTACTCTGTTCTCGATGATAAACTCTCATGGAAATCTCCAACTGTACTGACATGACCGTATGAATAACCTTCTATAGGCTTCCGGTTTGAATTACGTTTCTTAGAATAACAACTTGAAAGAGATTTACTATTGACAACACTTGTGCGAACGCAAATTAGGTTCTTCCTGTAAGTACTTATTCACTCGATGAATATCAGGTTAAGCACCATTGTTCATGAAGGGGTGCGCAGGGAAAGGGTTTCAAACAATGGCTTCATTCATCCCCTTTCACCTCCCAACCCCCTTTTATACTTTCTTCTTTTATCGTGCACAGGGGACTTGCAAACCCTCTTTCTTTGGCAATAATATTTCTGCTTAACTGCCTGTCATAATGGGATTGCACAAGCCTGATCCTATAAGCAAGCGAGAAAACGCCGCTGGCACCACTTTTTGTTGTAGCCATAAAGTTACGGACGTTTAGTATGCGCACGAACACCAAGAGAAAAAAACTGTGCGAATGCGTCTTGCTCAAATCGCGTAGCATATCTGAAGCCACAGATACAATAAAAAGCGAACTCGACTGTGCACCGGCTAATCAGGTAACCGTGTTGTGGTGCACCTTGTGCCTCAGCCTCGCTGCCACATGCAACAAACAAACAGATGCAGAAACCATGAAACTTCTTTTCACGTGACCATAGCTATTTTTCACGCCATGAACTCCACCGATATCGTCAAGCGAAACAAAAGCATCTAGAAACGATGTGAAAACTTCTCGCTCTGCTTTTACGCTACGCTAATAATGAGAGGATCAACGCGACCCCTAATTTATATGGTAACGCACGCGTTTCAGAATGCAAGGTATAGCCCGGCGGCGTTTTTTTTTTTTTTTGTTTACATCTTTTTGTTTCCTCTTTCAAAGCAACCATGGCGCCCATACCAAAAGTTGCCCTGATCCTATTGACGCTGCCGGAGCAAACATGGAACCCCTCTTCTCGCCTCACACACATCTCCAGAAAGCTCTCTCGCATAAGGCCGCTCCCTGAGACGTGACCGACATGTGCAAACAACACCAGGCAGAAGATGGCGTGGGCTCGCGGCAACCAAGAGTGCAATCCGGAGAGCAAGCTGTATGTAAATCCGAGACAGGTCAGGGCAGCAAAAACAGATCGGGCCGCTGTTCCCTGTCGCTTCTGCTCACATTGCCACCACCTTTCTTGTTTTTTTTTTTTTTTTTTTTTTTTTTTGCTTCCCTAAATATCTCTCAGGCGATGCACGGCGTTCATACACCAAGGCGGGATGTGAGAGTCAAGAAGACGGCGATGGCAGCGGAAAACAACGGCGGAGGCGGGTCGTTTTTATTCGGGGAATAAAAAAGGTCCTCTAGTATTCTGTAGTTCGTATATTAAATTTATAAAGACATTTAGGATTATAAATATATTTTATTGTTTCTGGTTGAAGTCTTGTAAAAATAAGGCACTGAAATTGTATGGCACTGCCCTATGTCATTTTTCAGAATGATGCCATGCTCCTTTAGACAATTTTAGCAAAGCTTTATTTAATATAAATTTAATGCTAGACATAGAGGGCGCACATGCTGCTCGTGACTCGCATGTGCTACGGCTCAGAATTCGATATATATTTTCTGTATGCCCCTCTATAGGGTTCTTGAAGTATCTCACAGATGTGTCATGGAATCATGAAACTTTATCAGCGCTCCGAGTTTTCGCGTACAATATGGGGCGTCACACACTTCCTTTTTTATTTCTACCATTACATGTTTTGGTAGAGCATTTCTGCTTCTCCAAAGCACTCCTCTTCAGTTCCCCATTCTGCTTTCTTTGATACACGGACATCTGACAGCGTCGTGTTTACCCGATACCAGATATAATGTTTTATTGATGCTTCCCTAACAAAAGAAATATCAATTTACAAAATTTGCTATTTTAAACTTTTTTGATCCATGGTATTTTTTTTCGCTAGTAGTAAAAAGGAAAGCGTAACACCCCGTTAATTTATATCCGGTAAAGGAATGGAAAGATGAACTACAAAGTATTTGTGTTCGGCGTAAAAATGCATGGATAAGAGGATGATCCTTTTCAAATCTGGAAAACTTTAAAATCGGCAGCGAAAAAAAAAATAAATAAAAGGGGATTCTTCAGAGCACTCGGCCTCAAAGACTTTCTCGAAGAATGAAAAATGGACTCGGGAAAACAGAGAATACGACTTTTTAAGTTCAGTCATACAGACTTGGACGTTTTTTGACAAGAAGCCGAAAGGCAGAGAAAGGCCAGTGTTAAAAAAAAAAAAAAAAAAAAAAAAAAGAAGTTGATCGCCTTAAGTAGTGTTGCCGTTTTCCAGATTCATGCATTTATTCTAGTACTTCCGCTGTGAACCAAAATTCGTATTTTCGTATTTACAAAATAGGCAATAAGTTCAATGCGTCCGTCCAAGCCCAAAGTCAGCATCTTTTAGTTAGTTGTCGGCACTGAAAGGTGTGCGAAGGCAGGCTTAAAAAGCCACAATGTCTATCTTAGCGAAGAACAGTCCATTAAACTAAACGGGATTCAGGCAAGGAAAATGACCTTTTTCTGCGCAGGTTTTAAACATCTTGTATAAACGGATCATCACTTTTGTAACTCCAAGAAACCTAACTCTAAATTGAACACCTAGGTCCTATTTCACTCAAATCCTGGTCTTGGAAAACTGACAGAACACTGTTAACCTTAACCTGCTGCATGACTGCTTGAAAGACGGGGACCTCCTAATACACACCATACTCGTAAGTTTACGACAACGACAGCGCATTCCGGTTCACAAGGGCGAATTCGAATTGCCATGATTGCAAAAGTCCGAGTCGCGGCGTGGATAGCTTTATTGTTTTTTTTCTATATATGTTACCCACTGCCCAAAATGTGGTGATAATTAGCGTTCGGTGAGTGTACTTCCAGTTTACAAAACTCCACGCGATTTCTTTCGGTTGTATACAGGTTTGCACAAGCTGTTGAGTAGGTAGAAGCGTTTAACTACAAAATCCCTCGCACCTATTTCTATGCAAAAATCAGGCAGATATATTCAGCTGGATGTCGAAGACCGGTGCCGCATCGCTGCTCGCGTGTGCCCACATCTGAGTGGAGGCCATTTGATAGGCTCATGCTATAGCCTAAAATTGAGCTCCATATTTGCGAGCTTCCATGGTTAGACAATGCTGCAGGCACAGCGCTTGCCTTCTTTTAGGCTACCTGCTGAAACATCGGTATTTAGCTGAGCAGATCGGTCCTTGCTTCTGGTTTTCTGGTTGTTCACTCTTGAATTGCATTTCAGCACGTTTCCACCTAGACAGGTTAACCGACCAAGTCATCGTGTTGTACCAGCGTAGGCCTGAAGTAGATTCGACATATCTTTTGCTATGACTGCGATGTAAAAACTAAACGAAGTTTTAGTAATGAACATAGTCTTTGCAGGTAAAGGAAAGCCAGCATAACATTTTTACGGGTTGCGTTCTTCTGCCCCTTTCTATGCCTGCTGTTCTGGCCATGTAACGAGGCTGTTCACGAAGCGCAAAGTGAAAGTGAGCAAACACGTATCTCTGCTGGCGTAGGTGACATTATCTTACACCGTATCACAAGGATGCTCGTGCACGCAACAGGGAGGGAAGACGCCAATCTGCGCCATTGTGGGTATGCCTAGATGTGAGCATGGGTGATCTATTTTCTCAGGGTGGATGTTTAGGCGATTGGTTCATCATCATGGAAATACAGGGCTTTGAAGACAAAAACTAGATTTGGATCTATGTGATCTATTTAAGGCTGTTCTATCCAGACCTTTGCCCAAAAGCTGCAGAACGGTTACACGTGAGCTGTGCGTGTAACCATACACTCATAGGAGCCAAGGGAGAAGCATTTGCATTGCCTCGAATGTCGCAAACGCTCAGCTCAATGTACAAGCACCAAGCAGAACTCTGGCACACGTTTAGATGTGACTTTAGCCTTGAGCCGACAGTGACGTCCGACGCAATATCAATGAAAACCTACTGTGTACGTTGGACACGTCTTTAGACGCTATGTATAAGTAAACGCATCAAATTTATTTTTAAGAGCAATTACCAGTCATTTTTATGGTATAAACTAGGGCTGTCAAATCCTCCCGTACTTAGGGTTTTTCAGTACAATGCTGGCAACTGCGCAGCTTACTGAGGTTTACACCTGTCTATGAGGCGACAAACACAGGCTTGGGATGAGCAGGTATATAATTCTACGTGTTTGCTGGAAGACGAGCTTGGCGCCTCTTTTTCATAAAGCATGCCTACATCCTGTCATCTTGAATTGTGCGAGAAAGAAGGGAAGACTAATGCGTAAAATGATGGAAAAAATTTAATGGCACCCAGAATGGGACACTGTTCACCGCGACAACTCGTTTCTCTCTCTAGAGTCGGAGGAAGAGAAAAAGCCATATACCAGGTGCCCAAGTACAAGATAACTAAGCTTTTAATAAAGGTGGAACGTCCTAGTCAAATGAAATCATCCGAATATTGTTGAGAATTCGCGACATAGTCTGCAGCAGTTGTTTCTTTTGTCCAAAGTTTTGGTGGTAAAGACTAAATCGCTAATATTTAAATTGTTCTCTTTAGGAACGCTGTCAATATAAAAGTGGTAGGTCGCCTTGAAAATGAGTGGAGTGAAATATTTGCACCAAGCTACCCTTGACGTAGCTTCCTTTTCAAGCGTTAAAAAATGAGTCACACGCAAAAAAATCTTCCCCGTGACAGCAGTAAGACGTAAGCGTCCTAAGACGTTTCTCAAAATATAAAATTGTGTTTTCTCAAGAGCGTACCGGTTCAGCTACACGTGTGGGCGAGAGATATGAGCCGGCAAATGGCACATCGAAAAAAAAAATCAATAAGCAGTTACTCAATGCAGTCTACTACTTGTGTATTGTGCTCCTCATGCCAATAACAAGGAAGTTATCTAACTATTCCGCGCCCCAAATATTTTCATTTGCATAACAAAACGTGTACGGCATATTAAATAACACCGCCGTCAATTTCTTCCATCGGGTTAGGATGGCGTATTTTCATAAGCTTGGTTGTATTTAGCTGGAGTATCTGACGCGTAAACAAAATTCCAATTTGTACTACAGCCATGCATTAAAAAAAAAAAAAAAAATGAATCTTACTTTAGCAACCCAGAAAATATCACATTCATGCCAGATCTACCTACAGCTTCTCTTCCCACCTCATTTCTAAGTAATGTACCTGTGTATTATTTCCGTATTGTGCAAGCTGCCTACCCACTTCACCTAAACTATTCTCGCGGAGAGCCTTTTGTGGCTATGAAGGCAGTGTTACGGGGTAAAGCTTTCATCACAGTGTCATTATACAAGTAGGTCACGCATATCAGGTCTCTGTTACTGTTTCAGCTTCAGTTTTGCCTTTAAGTTGACTTAATAGTTTTCGGGCCGCCAACTACGCCGAAATGCGTTACTTTACATTTGTAAAGGCCTATGTGAACTATGTGAATGTCAGAAAAAGCGCATAGCGAAAGAATACAGGAACAGACGGGGAGATGGAGCAGACGTGGGGACATGAGCTTTGCGAGATTACAGACAGGTGGCGTAGCCATCGACATTTGCACAGCTTATTGTACTGACGCTGTTATACTCTAATGCTATAATCACATGTATTGTTGTAAAATCTTATCGATGGCGCGAATAATTTTTTAATGGTATAATACTCCGGAGCATGATCGGCGAGATTCATAAGGAACTATATCCTGCTGAGCAGTGAACCGGTACTTTCGGGATCAGTTGCTTTGGTTGTATAACCACAGCAAGTTGCACACAGTACAGAAGCAGTGAAACCATGTAATTAGTTTTAAAGGCAGAACATTATCTGAAATGGTACATTTTTAGGTCCTTCCACTTTTATTTATTTCGTGGTAGTTTAAAAACAGAGGAAGTGGCATGAAGCTCAGTGAAGAGACCATTTTCTCTTCCCGGCAGAGTGTTTAGCACTGTTCACCGTCAATGAACTTTACGAACCAAACAGGCCGCCAATGTGACCCCTTGAAATGCCTTGACGTGGACTCTACACCAAAAGCTCACCACTAAATAAGTCCAACTGTATTCACAGTCTTAGAAATTACCAAGGTGCGCAAGCTTCAAAGTTTTCTGCACACGTTGCGGCGACGTAATAGATTTTAGCACAATTTTCTGGATTAAAATCAGCTCCTTGTGGTAAGTTATTGACTAACAGATTCAAAAGCGCTTATACGCTCGAGTCGGTGCACGTTATTGAATAATCCATATCCGAAATCAATTCGTTTTGCTCCACGGCAGCAAACATCGTAATCGTTACAGCTGCAACTTTTATTGTTGCGTTTACAACGATAGACGTTCCTCTTAAAATTTCTTAGGGCACTTCTGTGCAAAACTTCAGCGAAGCCCCTAAACTTTGCTGGAACGTGCGCGCGGCAAGTATTGTGATGTCAAGCTGATGACGCAACAGCTACGTGCTTTGCATAACGCTGCGCTAGGGAACGTGTACGCGCGCAAAGTTGTTGTCGATGCCATCTAGTATATATGAGCCGAAGGATACCAAGGAATAAGTTGTAATGGGGAAGAGGTGCGTCATGTAATAAGCTAACAAGCTGCAATCTTAGCTTTAGTCTAGCTAACCCTAAGCTGTCAGCCAAATAAAAGCATATGCTGAACAACTGTTTAGATCAATTTGGTCTGCAGTTATCAGTGTGGTTAGGCCGTTCGACGGCTTATCTCTGAAGTACGTCGGTTCGAGCAAGGCCGTGATTGCTGAATTTCGATGGGGGCGAAACATGAGGCTCCTGTGTTCTGTGCAATGTCAGTGCTCGTTAATGAGTCCCATGTGGTCATTACTTCACGGGCCCTCCCCTCGGCCGTCTCTCTTTACCCGATTTGCTTTGCGACGTTAAATACTAATATGATGATATCAAACAGTGGTTTTGAATTAAACTTAAATTACCTTCAAGATAAGACTAGCAGGTGAGCCGGATTATTCCAGCTCTTTCACTTTCGTAGACTTCATCGGCTCACTATAAAAAAAAAAAAATATTTAATGCCTCATTGAAAATTTTCATTTATAATATTTTTATTGAAATTATGTGAAAGGTCATCATTAAAGAAGCCGAAGCGCAGCATCTGTAACTGCAAGAGAGGTTCTATTACTCTCGTAGTACTGCTTCGCCTTTGGCACAGAGCCCCAAATTAAAGGCGATGTTGTCATTATTAAATCGAACTCCTTTTCACTACAAGCCGTCTTCGGTAATTAATTTTTCTGGCCAGAAAATTTATTTCTAGGTCAAGCATGAATGTCTGGACAGAAACCTTCGTGATATCACAGGAGAAAAATATGAGAATAAAAAAACGACGGTCGATTTTAATTCAGAAGCTGGAAAGAAGACCTTATTTGCCTCACCGAAATTCTTATTTTCGGACAAGATTCCGCAGAGAAAAGCTGTCTCGGAAAAATGGATGTAGGTCGTCTATTATACGCTGTTCATTTTCTCTGAGATTTGCATAAGAGGAGACGCTAAGTGTAGCCACGGAAAATAAGGAAAAGAACCATGGGAATGATTTACGATATCAGAGAGCAAATGAGATGCCCAAGACGGTCAGCAATAATTGTAAAGTACTAAAAACTATTGATGTGTGGAATACAAATTGCATTCCAGTGTCTTCCGAATGCTTGCTTTTTTTTTCTAGCTGAGAAAATGTTTCAAGAACATGTTCTTAATAATTTATTTCATTTCCAAGTTCAAAACGACATCGATGGAAAATGTGTTCAAGAATGCGATGCAAGCGGCACAATAGTTTCTTAGTGCTTTTCAGTATAGACTGTATTAAGCACCAATGGCACAACAAGGGACAGGATTGAGACGTAGATAGGTAACTGTGGAAACGGGCTGCACACTTCATAGCGGAGGCGATAGAAAGGCGTTGTCTAGAGTTGACGGGGTTCTGAAAGACACTTCGACTCGCTAGAACACTTGAAAGCGATGAATGAATAATGAAGGTCTAGCGTTGATGTTCATCCATGTGTTCTGAAAATCTTAGAGTAGTATGTCGAGAGGCCTATAGCCATGTGTCTATTGTATCAACTATCTAGGATTGCAGGGCTGTGCAGTGCGTCTGAGCCTCCTGATAGAGTGTAAAAGTTTTGCGCAATATGATGGAGAATACACAGCCAAACGTTTGAATGACAGCACAATTTTGATGAAGGAGTAATCGGCACATTTACAGAGAAATAAGTTACAGTTTAATAGGAAGCCATAGTGTGGATTTTTACCCAGCTTTCTGATATTATGTGGTCTTAAGCCACACAAACCATCAATCACAAGAATCAGCGACCTGTCACGACGGCGGCCAGCTATCACCGGCTAACATCATGCTCGTAATATTTCGGCCACAACAGCGACACCAACATCGCGACGCTGGATTTTTTGCGTAACGTGCCATGTAACACCCTTGAGGTTAACATCAAAATTATATCACGATACCAGAGTGTCTAGCGTTACTCTATGTTGGTAGCAACGGAGAAGAAATATAGGATATATTTTAAATAATTGCTCTATCCCCTCAAAAGTTAAAATTTTAGGTTGGAATAACATGAAAATGCGTTATCTAAAGTAGCTCTAATCAACGTCTCGTTGTGAATGGTAATTGTTGAAACGTAATTGTTTAATGTAGTAAGTTGGATGACAATGAAACTAGCGTAAACAGACTCTGTGTATGAATACGTGTTAAACTGCTTTCTCGCTATAACTGATGTGGCTGGAACAGAGGTTGATTTCTAGCATAATGTTTCTGTGTGGTGCAAACGAGAATATACCTCTAAGGTCACTCCTAAGTTTTTCAAATGAAAGATTCTCCAAGCCACGTATCAGCCAAGGTCAACCTGGCAGGCCGCTTGACCTTCAACAAGCCAGAAGTCACTGCGGGTGGTTATATAGCTTAACCATGCCATGACGGCAGGTATAGCGTCACGTGTTCTCTCTAGTAGTTGACGGCGTCCTCGACTACATAGTCTCGGCAATTTAATCGCCGCAAAAAATATTGTCTGCCAAAGTCTCAACCTGAGCGTAACCAATGCGAAACCAAGCAGCCCGATGCTTTCGCACCGTCTAAATATAGGTTTAGCTGAGTTAACCATCAGTGATTTGTTTGAAATAAAGTATGTACTTCATCAGAAGATATCCCTTCGACATAAGGTGCACGTGTTTCAGCCCACAAAATCTGCGACAAGAGCAGCTAAGCTCCCAAACCATACTGTTTCAAGTGCATTCCCTAGTTCCTAGGTTCGAAATGCATATCTCACCTCGGCCAATCGATAGATAGGCGCTCCATCTTCGCACCCGTAACTTGTTCACCCACCGAATTCCGCTTCCACAACTCACATTTACTATTCAGTAAAATAAAATATAAGCAGCATGAAAGTAACAGTCCTTGAGTTCTCCAATAGTACTTAAATTCGCAAGAGAGATGCATTGGTTACGCCAGGTTCCAGCAGCCGCTGTTGTGGGCCTATGTGGGGTCGTTTCTTGAAGCATCCGCTGCAAACTTCGAATTCGTTACCCTGGCATATACGACGCGCATGCGCATACACGCGTACACATATTCTCTCAGAATCTCTCTTTCTCTCTATCTGCAAGCTGCTACTCACAGCTTTGCTTATGGAGCCAGGGATTCGGGGGGTTAGCCTTCGACTCAACTTTGATGGCTAGGAATAAAGATTTCTTTTTAGGGCAATAGGTTACAGTGTCATCCCCATAAGCCGCATGCTTCCTTTCGGCTGCGGCGCTCATTTACGAAAAAAGGGCGAATACGACCATTTCAGGCCCTGAAGCCAGAGTCGTCAGCGCCAAACAACTTCAGAGGGCTCGACGAGGTATAGAAAGGGGCTTATGAAGGTATCTGAGAGCACAGATTGCACCCCGTTATGAGCATGCTAAGGCAAAATGGAAAATGTAACAAGAGGGGGAGACGCTGAATATGAACAGAGAAAGGGGACTGCCCGCTCCTATATTTCTGGCGTTCTGGTTATGTTTCCAAGTCGAGGCATTCATTTCTGCTTTCGCTCGCAAAAAGTATGATTATCAAGTTAGAGGTTGCAAACGCTCTTGGTTTTGACTTTGTTCAGCTAGGTAATGCGTGGAACTTTTGAATTGCCGCTGTTTTCGCAGCTGTTCCAGCCTAAATAAAAAAAGATGACTTAAAATGCTTCTTAAAAAAAAAAAAAATAGTAGGTTGATACCTCTTTAAACAATTGCAAAGTAAATAAAAAGTGGTCAACAAAATTGTATTTCGCCTATTTCCAATTCAGAAAATGAATTATCAGCCAGTTAAACTGCGCTTATAAACTTGGATGACGATGTTACATTTTGATTACAAATATCAGAAAATAAACGTTCTGAAGTTCAAATTCAGCGTCACAGGCAAAAAATATATAGTTAAGCTAACGTTGTTTCAATTTCACAATCTTCAAGACTAAGGGAAATAATTAGTGGTGCCCAGCAGCTTGTTGAGGATTAGTTTTATATCTATCTTTTGTTCAACAAGGCTGATTCCATGTCGTAATATTACTTAGTGCTAAAAATATAGTGACCGTACTCAAGTAAAACTCATTACTGGGCAACTTGGTGCATTTCTTTTGGTAACATGCTACCGCAACATATAAATGAACACAAGCAAGGCATACAGCACGACCTGCTACTGAAAACCTATTCTTTTAATAAAAGAAACATAGCATAACAGGAAAGCTGTCACACCGCCTACCAGTTGCAGAAAACACCAGGTAGGTGTATAAGGCCATAAAAGCAATGACGCGAAACTCGGTTAACAAGAAGTTAGTGTAAAAGTGATAAAACCCACTGAATACATTTAAAGTGCGAAAATATCAAGATATTTTCTTACTGCACTTCATTGGCAGAATGTGGAGTAAAACGTTAGTTAACTTTTATGCCAGGTTTAAAGTAACCTACACTCTCTAATAATTTAAAATTATATTCCTTCAGCCACACTGTTTCAGTTTCTATTTCAGGTAGCCAACGAAAGTTTAAGCGTCACAAGCTAGTGTCAGATCACGTGACGTAGACAAAAGTTGAAATATATCCACTGCTTTGTAATCTTAGTTCTTGGAAATTCTTACATTGAGCTATTGCAGAAGTCAGTGTGACAAAAATTGTGCAAAATTTTAATGGGCCTCACGTGATCTCATGCTAGCTTCTGACGTGGAAGCCTTCGTTCGGCGACGTGAAACCGAAACCTACACTTTGAGGTTAAAGAAATAAAAATGTAATTTTTTCACTGACTATAGGCGAACTTTACGAGCTGATACGTGTTCACTAATACCTTACGCCTAATCGTAAACTTGAATGTGATTTGTAGAATTTGGTGTCACCGTCACTTTGACAGAAGGAGCAATGTTATGCGTGGTGTAGAGGAACAGAGGAACTTGTTTGAAGAAAAGAAGCTGAAAAAAAAAAACGTCGGAATAAATGTTTGCTAAGAGATTAAATAGAAATGTAAAAACTAAAAGTTCTTAATTCGCTTATCACCTAAAATGGCTTCGTGCATTCAACACTCCCACCCGCCGTAGAAAAAAAAAAATTGTGTACGCGCGTTTAATTCTCCCGCTAATCTCTATAAGGAGCCTATTGCAGTCCTATACATGAAGACCAATGCATATATATATAAAATTCATGCAGCATTATTTTTATCAGGAAACTTCTTTCATTCCACGGAAAACACCGCGGCATTTTCCCAAGACAATTGTTTCTTCGAAATGTATCCTGCACGAGCGAAGTCCGTGTCTCTTACTGTGTAGTGGCAAGTTAATTAACCCATTCCAATCTCAATAGAGCATTTATACACTCTCAAGCATTCAGTATAACAATGCACAGTGTGGCCTATGTCATTCTAACACATTTCAGAGGGAGTGTGATAAACAACGCCCTCGCTGGATTCTATAAAATCTTTCGGATATGTGTTTTCAGCAAGTTTGGCCCTTTCCTTTTGCCGCATTGATACAAGGGCATAACACGGGAAATTTAAGGAAGCGGAAACGCAACTTGTAGACAGGCTGTTTTCTTTAGATTGTGAGCAACTCGGTGAAAGTAAGGAACATTTCAGTTCTTCCTTCACCGAACCTAGAGTATCTCTGCTGTTATAGCGTTTTCATTTCGTAACTTGCGATCCCTCTTTCTGGCTCGCAAGCATTTTTTTTTTCATGTTCCAATATAAGCTGTGAAACCCCGCAAATAAACTGTAAATGCAAGTTACAAAAGAACAAACTGAACCGCAGCACCTACGCAAACCCAGCTGCATTGTTCTGCTGGGGAAGTGGAAATAATCCGGTGGCGAGGAACCCCATCGGCACTGATGCGGTTTATACCAGGCAGACGTGTATCACCCTGAAATATTTCGCGGGGAAACAGTCATTTTCACACTGGCTCCTATCGTTTAGCTGTTTAAGGCCCAGGCGTTGAAAACGCAAGATAAGAGTAATTAACTAGCCAAACTTTATCGAGAATGCTTCGCTGAACAAAGAACGTAAGTGAAATACTTGTTATTAAAATAGTATTAAATGGTAACTGATCTGATCTTATGGTAACTGATCTGAAGGAAGCTGTATATTTGCTGGAATAAGTAAGCACCACTACGCCATGTGCAAATACGCAGACACATGCCGAAAATCAAGTGCGAAATTAAAACTTATGCCTCCCCTGTAAAAGCCATGTTATGCCAGCTTACACTTCGTGAAGTTTTGCTGGTAAGTTACCAATATGTAAGTTTATCTTTATCTGTTAGCTGCCTCTCCAGACACTTACACTTCACCATTTTGTTGATAAATACGTTGCAGACGACTATTATTTGAAGTAGGGTGGCAAATAAAGCAAGATACATTAGAATTACTCATATTTTTTGTTTCGCTCTGTAGCGCCGGTCATTACAGGGTTACACAAGCAAACCTTTGTAAAGAGGTGCTGCTTAAAGCGCGAGAAAATGCGAGAAAGCAGTTTCAAAGGTCGCCGCCTTCTCCGCTTTCCGCCATTTGTTCAACACTGTCGAACACACCAAGGCGCCAAGAGCAGCCTTTAAACCAGCCAAGGACCCTGTATGCGATGGTACAATGGCTAATTAAGATTTACAGCGAACGATAGCCACGCACAACTCGCCTGTGCTTGCACAGAACGCTTAACTAATTTTTTTTTCTCTTGAGTAAATTCATTAGCTGTGCTAGTCGCCTAGAGGCCCTCATCGCATTTCAGACTGAGAAAAAGGCACTTAGCAGTCTTCTTTGTTCCTTGTTTTTGGGGATTACCTGAAGTTATAGACGACCAAGGGCCCTTATATGGCCTCTTATTCCCAATGAATCATCTAGAAATGCTAAGATGATATTTCTCACGTCTGCCGTACTCGATTCCAACACTATAGCGAAAAAAAAAATGTAGTCCGGATAACGCCATTAACGATTTTTCGAGCCATATTTTGGTGCATGAGGTGGCAGTACAGCCGTTAGGGCTCTTGTAGACGAAGAAAGGGGCGATTGTCCGGTTGGAAAATTTGACCCAACGCGAATATTTCGTGATAGTCTTAAATTACTGCTTTTCTCTTTATTTTGCTCTTCGATTCTAAACTTCTACAAGCCAAGCCCCATGTCGTATACTGTAATTTTTCTTATCGCACTTCTATAAAAGAAGTTTCCATCTCCGCCTTCCCTACACTGTTTCTTTTTTTGGCTAGTGAACTCATACGGTCACCTCTTATAACTTCCCAAAAACTTTAGGTCGGAAACACCTCTTGCAACATAGAGGGATGGGCTGATAATGACCCTGGTTGGTTGTTTCTTAATCACAAGTTTTAATTACCAGCAAGAGACACGTGTCATCGCACGTATAACGATATTTTACCGTAAAATAGTCAGTGAATGGCTTTGCTGCCACATATACAGTGTACTTTATGCAAAGTCGTTCTGTACTGCTTTCCTGACGTCGACATAAAAAGGCATATTTTAACAATAGTTAAAATTTTAAAAAGTTTATGGAAGTATTTCATAAATTTGTTTCACTTGAGGAAGGAACAAGTATGATATATCTTCCGTAAAGCTGAACAAGACCGTCCACGACGTTATCCGCAATAATCAAGATTTTTCTCTAGAGGCAAAAACTTGAGTGTGATAGAGAAATGCTCCGTAAGAGTTTGCCTTTCTTTTCATGTTTCTAAACCTTGAATACCGAAATTTGAGTTTCTGTCGTCCATAATGTTTTCCATTGTATTGGTAGACAACCTTACAATTTTAAATAAGTCGTTGCTTGCTTTCGTGTCTTTTTGCGAAGCGCATGGCTTTGCTTGTCTTTTCCCCCAAACCTGATTGGTTTGGTTCGGTAAAACTTTATTTCCCACAGCAGGGGTCCTGAAGGACACTCGGCTAGGCGCCAGGTGTAGAGGGCAGCTCCCACGTCGGCACAAAGAGCTCGAAGCTCTCCGCCGCCGCCCAAACCTGATGCAGCAATGGCCTTTGGCAGAAATGGGCTGCAGAGTGTATTTTCGCTAGATAGCATTTATATTGCTCAGCGCTCCCCAGCGCTACATAAGTTCTCCTTTTTGTGATTCGTTCGAATTTCAGCAACCATGCTTGCTGGAAAACAATGGAGCTATGATATTTCCATCAATTCAGAACGCGCGAATGTGCCTCCAAACTTCACCCAATCTTTCCTTTTTGTCTTCCTCTAACACAGTTTTCTTCCACAGAGCACAAAAATAGAAGGCAAAAACAAGACTGGCAAAAACAAAAAGAAAACTGGGCAACAAAGAAAGTGAGAGTTGAGCGCGCCTTCTTGGCGTCGTCGGCTTCGGTCCGTACATACCACTCAGGCTCGGCCGGCCGCGACTCACCTCTTGAGACTCCCTCGAATGACCCTTGCGGAGCGCAAGAAAGAACATTTTCTCTCCTGTGTTCGGAAGAGTGAGAGCACTGCATCGACCCAAGCAAAGCAGGGCTCCAGTCAAACGCCATAAACACTGGGAGGCGCCGATCCCAGAAGCCAATGCCGAGGCGGTTCGTCCAAGTACAATCACAAAGTTATCCGATTATTTTTTTCAACTGCAAAACCTTTCACTCCACAGAATACCCCAGAATTTGCTTCACGTATTGGTTACCTTTTTTTTGCCACTCATTTGATGACACAGATGTCACGGATTTTTTATCATCAAATGAAGAAAAGCAGTAAATCAGACGTCACTACACTAAAAATGAAATGAGTTAAATCTGTTGTGGTTGAAATTGCTCAAACCCTAGTGTATATATTTATCCTAATCCAGTAGAATGGCGTATTTTACAGCATATTCAAGTGCCTATAATATAAAGATAGTGACGGAAATATTGAAAAACATATCCTCTTGCGTAATTTCCAACGTGAATTCCGAGAGAAATTATACCAGGGAAACTGTTTCTTTAAGATCAAAATATATACCTGAGAACTTTAGAAACAGTTATTCAACACTAGGCTTTTACATAGCTTTACCAAAAGCCTTTAATTCATTGTCATGGTAATTATAGAAAGTTACTTTATTGCATGCATGGTGTTGCATTTAATCTTTCTGCCACTTGATAAAAATACCACAAGGAATACGTTTTAATAAATGAATAACCACCAGATTCAAATCTTGTGGCTACACGGTACTTTAAGGAAGTATGATTTCTTCTTTAGTCACGTAAAAATATGATTTACACAATATAACTGTACGACCACAAATATCACTAATCATTTATGCTGATGATACTACTTTAAACTTCAATAAAAGAAACGTACTACTTTTTGGACCGAAGAACAGAATTGTCATTACCGCAGAAGCTAGTTTTCTCGGAATAGTCTAACCGTATGCCACTCATTTGGTGACACAGATATCAGGGAATTTTTATCATCAAATGAAGGAAAGCAGTGAATCAGACAGTGAATCTCGAACAATTTAGTTCGGGAGGGAAATTGACAGCAAACTATGCAGAAGCGTTGGCTTACTGAAAATACAGATTCACTTTATCAGTGAGAATAAATGATTGTTAGACAATTAATCAGTTTCTTCTTTTTTTATGCATATTTTTGTGGATTGAATAGTGGGCGGGAGGGACGGGCAGTAAGGACAATTGCGAACGTTGCGTTTTTTCGCCACGCCACAGATTGTTTTCTACAATATCGGTATGGGAAAGTACTAATTTTTTTCAATATAATTTAGTGCAGGCATTTTTCCGATCTACAAAAATAATAACCCATTTTTCAGTGATATAGCAACTTTAGAAAAAAAAAAGATAAGATGAATTTAAGACGCACTTCAAAGGGTAATTATGTATCGTAAGCTCACAACTATATTTTTACAGTCTATTAGGCACACATTTCTGAGGCTATAAAATGAATTCGCAGTGAATAGAATTAATGGTGAGAAATTATCTCAGAAAGCGTGAAAGCAATTTTGGTTTATATTGTGTCATTTCATACACGAATGTTTAAGCACTTCATAAAGGATTTCGCTTTCGAAATCAGTTTTATTCATAAAACCCTTCATACCCAACTTAAATCTTTATTAGTACCTACATATATTCTCTTCTTCATGTTTATTAAGTGCAAATTGTGCACATCTATTTACGTAATCCCTGTAAACCTGATTTTATTTATCTGCACAATATGCTCTCATATCTCTGACGCGTGCAACAGCATGCACAAAAAATGCCCGCTGACTAATCAGCAACAGTTGCCTAGTCAAGCTTGCCTAACAGCACCATTTTTTGCCTGTCCGCTTTTATTTTGAAAAAGCGAAAAATAATTTGATTGTATTTTATTTGAGCTTTTTTTTAGGGCTCATTTAGGCGCACATGAAGAAAGTGATGGCTGTTACTTTTAAAGGTAATTGCTGTTCCCGCCTGTTATAAGCTTTCTGCTATTCTGCATTTACCTGCATCGTCGTAGGGTCATATCGCTTTCCTTTGTATTGTTTTACACTCTTTTATTTGATAATTTTGTACTCGTTCTCTTTGCCTTTGTTTTACTTTACTCTCCTCTGCCCTATGTAATGCCTCGATAGACTCCTTTAAGGGTAAAATAAATTACGCTCATGACAACGTGGTTGAAGTTAATCAAAACCCTCGACTTTGGCATGCGTAAAGAACCACTAGGTTGCGTTAACAATTATATTTATATCAAAATATAGATCAATAAAACACACCAGCCGACTTTTATTCTCCCTTCAGTGAAGCCATGCATTGTTATTGCTGATCACCGGGTTTCGATATTACTTTCGGAGGCAAATTTTTTTTATTTTGCTTTAGAAGTAACACAGACGAACCATTTTCAGTGTATTTCCCTCCAGCTACGGTTGCGGACAACGTCGCACTCCACTGTCAATATAAGGATTAGGACACTGCAGAGAAAACTGTATTTAGGGCACTAAAACGGCCTGAATGCTAAAAAAGAGATGCCATTAGACCAAGTATTTTAGAGGAACTGGCATTTTAACGGGGGAGGGGGGCTTCAAATCTATTGTACTAGAGACTTTGCGCTAAGCTACATTTCCTGTACTGGCCGCATGATTAAAATTGCGTTAATTAACAGATAGTATATCGGAATGGTTCTGTGCCAAGAAACAAACTTCAGAACAAAAGACTGCTGGAACAAGAAAACAAATTACACACGGATGAATGAAAAATAAACAAAAATCGTTGGAGTGAAAAAAGCACGCACAATAAAAGGACAATATCGGTGATGGAAGAAAAGCAGAGTCACAAAATTATTGCCTTTTGCAGTGATCGGTGAGGGGCGCGTATCCAGAGGAATAGAAACATGACCCCGAGAGCAGGACATAAATGAAGATAACGAGATGGTATCACCGAAGAATCTCGTGAGGGCGCAGAAGGGCAATAACACCGGCTTGAGCCCTGGGAAAAGAATGACATCACATTCAAAAGCAAGCGGACCGAAATGACGCATGAGGAAGAAAGGCGGAAAACGGGAGACCAGTGGCTTTCCAACAAATGGCTCCGTAACTGGGCTAATGGTGCGTCGAGGAGGTCTCCGCGCCATTGATGCGCCAGGGGCTTAGCTTCGGCTTTGGATTCCCTTCCGCCTGCTCCCGGCGTCGATGATGGTGTCACTGGCGCCGGCGTCTCTCGGGTGGGCCATCTAACCAAGAGAGGGACAAGAAAGGAAAGTCGAGCTCCGTTTCCCAAAATAGTACAAAGAAAAAAAGGAAGAAAGGGAAACAAATGAGCGAAAAAGGTCAGCGTTGGCTTCTTCGAAGTCACTGATGCGCGATTTTCGCCTCTCTGCGGATTGTTTCTATTCCGTTGTACAGCGAGCCACAGCCAGAGCCTGTGGTATGCGGTGCCGTGAACAAATAAATCGTTGCACTGAAGATGCGACGCGCACATATTGGATAAAACATGTCCTTCCCTTTTGGTCTTCGTTGGCAGTCAAGCGATACGTATGGTTGGGGATGGGTAGAGGGGAGAGTGCAGTTCACCCTGCCTGCACAAGTGGTGTCTTCTTGAACTCGAATTGCGTTAGTGGCCCCGATCCTTTGTTTTCGAGAGCTGTCGATGCCAGAGCCCACCCTGACGTCGCAGGATTACTAACGTAAACTCACTGAAGCAGCGAAGAATGACGATGAGTTGGTGTTCTTTCTATGTGGTTTTCTGGCCTAGAGGCTGTTGCAGATACGGCTGAGAACGCTTCGGCTTGTTCGAGAAATTTAGCAGATCCACTCAAATACATAAATACATGATAATTGAAAACTGGACCAGTTTACACATCTTTGGTATTTTTGGAAACGCAGCTTACGCCAGATAAGTTTGTTGGGAGGTCCCATATCAACAATCCAGTCAGCTAGCCATGCGTACCGCGTTAGGAACCAAGGAATCTACTCCGCCGTTTTAATCATGCGTCATAAATAACTAAGATCAAGTGGGGTAAAGATAAATTTATTCATTCATTTAAGTTAAACAAGGACGTTACATCAAACCAACGAGGCTGAGTTGCCTCAAGCGATTCGATCATCGTGATCATTAAGTATATTTGACGATAGTCTTAATTAAGCACTAGCTAATCACGCTATGGATCCATGTAACCCGGTCCACTCAAATTGATTTGTGAATTCAAAGCTTTACAATGGAAGCTGTTCAGCCGGTATGTCGCTAGGTGTGTTGAAGAACAATCAACGTGAGCCAGCTGCGTCAAATCATTTCCTCATTGAACAAGCGATAAGTTTTGAAACCGAACCGCAATTAAAAGAGCGGTAAGAGTCATTAACCCCTTAAGAACTTCCCTAGGCCTCTAACAGGAGGGAATATATCAAAAGAGCAGCATATATAATCTTAATCTTTGTTATTTGCCTCGAGAGTAGCTAAACCCTGAGAACGTTCGCCCCTTCTACATTTATATCTGCTTGCATCGCACTGCCTTCGTCCATAAAGGCCCTGATGCTGTTACTGCATCTGTTGGTGGCGCTGGTTCGCATGATAATCTGGTTCCTATGTGTTACCTCATGTAGCCCATCAGTTGAGACTATAACATGATAAACTCAAGAGGAGGATGAGAGAAGCTGATAGGGACGACGAAGGATTCGCTTACGCTTACATTCCGGTCTTAATTTGTTATCTGTACAGCATACGTGTAAAGAAACATGTAAACAATTTTAACAAGCAGTCCTTCATAGTCACAACATAGAACCACGTAAAAAAAAAAACAAAAAAAAAAACTAGAACTCATCTGGTGTAGCATGGTGCTATCGTTGAAAAGATCTCTGACACTGACGTGTGGTGTTATCGGACTCAAGGGCATTTTGGTTTAAAAATTGCCTTATTTCTCTAGCACAGCTAATAGACCTCATGACGCAGTTTGATATACTTTCATCCTTCATCTTACGTTAAAATAGGTGAAAAAGTTCATAAATCATTGGGCTGGACGTACTAATACGAATCACCGGACTCCTAGAAGATGTCAAGGGGCGACCAACTTGGGCTCCACTTTTGAGCAAACCAACCGCTAACCCGGGCTTTTTAATTCAGAGTAAGACGCTTTACTACAACACATAGAATTCGTGAGCTCAGATCTGATAGCATGGCTCAAACTCGTCTTCCTCATCGTCAAAGTCATTATACAAATGCCTGTGATATAGGCGGTAAATGACAGGTGAAATGGCCGAACCTGATTGCTCGGTGTTTATGTGACGTCCTGAGGACACACGTGACGGCCGATGTGGTTACGAGCTGCTAACTTGAGCGGAACGTAATAAAAAGGAATCAAACCTAACCTGAATCCTTGAATCCCGAGTAAGATACGTTATTGCAAGGCAAAGAATTGGTGTGTTCGGACTATAATATCATGATTCAAAGTCGTTCTCTTCATAGACGCCGTCAATACAACAGCGCCACTCGCAGATGCTGGCTGGCCGGTGAGATTGCGGGTCATTGATTGATCGGTAATATTTATGACGTCATGAAAGCAACTAATGAAGATGGGAGAATAAGAATGATTTCACACGAGATAGAGGTGGAAAGAATAATCCTATAAGTCAAGTTTGATGGCTGTAGAAAAATTAATTCATTAATTCGAACCACAAATACCAAATTTGCGTCGAAATAGCGCCGGACATCGATATAGTCAGGAGATGTGAAAACAACCCGGATGTCGAAACAGTAAAAACATCAAAATTGGGTTAGAAACTACGGATTTGTGTCAAATTATATCAAGAACGTGTAATAAAGAGTAATTAATGCTTAAGATCACTGAAGGACATACAATTTGGGTAAAAAAAAGGGTAAATTTGGTCAAAACGTCACATCCGGCAAAAAAAAAAAAAAAAAAAAAAAAAAACAAAACGACGAGGCAGTGTGAATTCTCACAAAATGGGTAAACAATAAAGATTTGTGTTTAATTAGATAAAAAACGTCTGATCGAGCGTAAATATTACTTAAGATCAGGGAATGACCTATAACTGGGGTCAGTCTGGGCCAAAAACAAACTTGGATGGTGACGTCACATCCTACAATAAGAGGTGGAAGCAGTAAACGGATACAAACGCTGCAAATGAGTACTAGGACTCGCATAAGGGCTTATTCCTTACCGCACTTAGGAGGTATATGAGGACCTCCAACGAATTTTTGCAATGGCCGCGGTGACGTTGGAGTTACGCGCTATGAAAGAGGACGATGTTCTATGGGTCCTCTAATACGCTTGGCAGACACACTAAAAGAACCTGACGCTGACACGGCCCCTCTGGCTCCAGCCTGTTCTTCGTAAAGGGCTTTATAGTAACAGTGTCTGTGTTGGGTGCTCTTTAACGTATTGCGAGAAATTGCGAATGTTGGCTAATGACTGCGCGCAACCTGAAAGTGAAATCGAAGTGAAAAGTGAGGTGCTAGCGTCACTTATTTGCCTTTCACGTAACTCCGCTAAATGGGGTGCTATTTGTTTGTGTGTTGTTAAAGTAAGATGAATATTCAGTAGAAACCTTCAAGTCTCTTTCACCATGTTCGCTCCAAGGTTTTGCTGTAACTTGGAGGCATCAAAGAAAAAAAGCTTTGAGATGAAAATTTATTTTCGCCTCCTTGTTGGAACAAACACGAAGTTTGAGCTACGGCATTTCAGTGAATTTTTGCTGCGGTTCGTTTTAAATGAGTTCACTGCTTTTGGAAAAAGTGCCCTTAATTCGCACACACAACACGACAGTCATGGGCCTACTTTTGTCCACTCGCATCATCTGCAAAATGTTCATGTTGAAAAAAGGTACCAGAGAACATGCCGGGCAGTTTTATTTTCTTTCTTTCTTTCTTTCTTTCTTTCTTTCTTTCTTTCTTTCTTT
>JAJIZL010020597.1:1564-12648 GCA_023969395.1 Amblyomma maculatum | reverse complement strand
CTTTCTTTCTTTCTTTCTTTCTTTCTTTCTTTCTTTCTTTCTTTCTTATGGTCACGCTCCCGAGGGCACTCGTGAAGTTCTGCTGTCAGATCCACGCGCCTTCTTCAGAGTGGCGAGAATGTCTCCTTTGCTATGAAATAAAGATATCTCACGGATATTCACAGGCCGACATCCTTGCTTCCCATTCTTAGCCCTTCTTTGTTTTCTTCTCGATCAATAGCTCTACAAGAATATTCTCGGCTCGCAGAAGGAGCGTATAACAGCAAGACGGCGTAACAAGGAACAAAAAAGCAACGAAAAGGACCACCAGAAACCTGGACGCAAAATAAGTAAAAGAAGCATTTTCCACCATGCATACGCACACTTTAGCGAAATAAATAATCCCACCAGAAAAGTAACAACGCACACTGTAGCTCTCGCTGAAGGCAGATTCTCCTGACCGTTCTCTCACCACACTCTCAGGGACAAACACAATGGGTCACGTTCTTACGCCTCTCACGGCAAGAAGCCTCAAGTGCTGCGGCAGAACGGCTAAGGTAGATAGCTGCTGCCCTTCTACTCACTTTTTTTTTTTTTTCTGTCTAAGATCGTCGCTTGCTCCTTTAGGCACAGCTGAGCGCTGCCAAGCAGGGTCATCTGCGGCGATCGAACATCTTTTCCTTGATTTGTGCCCTGCTTGAAAGGGCAGACTTAGTACTATTAAGATAAATGCTTTACACCATCAACGTATAGTCTTAGTAAGTCCTGAAAAACACCCTCTAGCCTGTCGTTATTTTGGCAGGCATACGGAACCAACGTACGGCGGCCGAACAGCCACAGAAGTGACGGCCTCTGTTGGCTGCTTAAGAGAAATGCGAATTTATGTCAAGTGACATCAAAGAAGCTGCTAACAAGAAGCTAGATGTATGCTCGTGAGGAGGAGCAGACAGGCAGATGCCAGGAAATGCGGAGATGAGAGGAGGGGGCGGATTATATCGCTACCACTGAAAAATTTAACGGTGCATGAGGAATAGATACGATAACAATTTTGTTTCACTCGTACATCTGTTCCAATTTTATTTATTTATTTAGCATATACTGTCAATTCCCACTCGAGATTGTTGCAGGAGTGGCTTCATATACAAGAGATATACAATATTTATTTATTTATTTATTTATTTATTTATTTATTTATTTATTTATTATCAATACCTCAAACGCCACAGGAATGGGGTATTACATGAGGGATGGGCTGCTATTTCATATGAAAATAGATTCGATGGCTGCCTTGAATTGAGATGGATTGGACTGGTGCACGAAGTCGACTGGCAGACTGTTCCAGTCCCGAGCAGCTTTTACGAAGAACGAGCGAAGATGAGCTGTAGTCTGCGCTGGTGGAGGGTAGACAACTTTGGGATGGCTGGTGCGGTTTGAGAAGCGATGAGCTGGTAATACCACTGAAACATCAAGTGGTGTGTGATAAAATTTATGAAAAAGGCAAAGACTAAATATGCAACGTCTCAAATTGAGATTAGTAAGGTGAGCCTTAGATTTAAGAGCAGTTACGTTGGAGTGATAAGAATAGTCTGAAAAAATAAATCTTGCTGCGCGATTTTGTACTCATTCGAGGATGTTACAAAGGTTAGCTTGATGAGGGTCCCAGATTGAGCATGCATATTCTAGCTTAGATCGAACGAACGTGAGGTATGTTAGTGCTTTAATCGAGGCAGGGGCGAGGCGTAAGTTTCGACGGAGGTAACCAAGAGTGCGATTGGCTTTGTTAGCAATGTTCGTTACATGTGCAGACCAACTAGGTGTGTTATAAATTGTGATGCCAAGGTATTTGTATGATTGGACAGATGAAATTTCGGAGCCACAGATGACATACCTGGAGGGTTGATAGTGTTGTCGTCGATGAAAAGAGAGTAATGACGTTTTATTAGTGTTTAAAGACATTAACCATTTGTCGCACCAGGCTTCAACGCTTTAAGGTCATCTTGAAGAATGCGAGAATCGGAACTGTTATGGATGGGACGGTAGATGACGCAATCGTCTGCAAATAGGCGGATGTTAGAAACAATGTTACTAGGCAGATCATTAATGTAGATTAGGAAGAGCAAGGGTCCAAGTACAGTGCCTCGGGAAACGCCGGAGAGGACTGGGGAGCAAGTCGATGAGAGTTTGTTAGCATACACAAATTGCCTCCGGTTAGTCAGAAAATTACGTATCCATTCCAATACAAGAGGGTTAATGCGTAATCGTGAAAGTTTAAGTAAAAGTCGCTGATGGGGAACTTTGTCGAATGCTTTTTCAAAATCTAAAAGGAGCATCTACAGGTACGTTTAAATCCAGGCTAGAACTTATGTTATTGATGAATAAAGCTAGTCGAGTGTCATATGACAGTCCTTTACGAAAACCATGTTGACTAGGATGAAAAAAGGCTATATAAATGAGAAATTTTACCATGTGAGAGTAAAGCACATGCTCTATTAGTTTTGAAGAGACGCTTGTTAGTGAAATAGGACGATAACTAGAACATGAAGATGGAGGACCTTTTTTCGGAACTGGAACAACCTTGCCTAATTTCCAGTCTTCCGGCACCACTCCTGATGACAACGATTGCTGGAAAATATGACGTAAAATGACGCTGACAACAGTTTTGGTGTGTTTTAGTACTTTTGAGTTGATGCCATCGACACCTGATGAAGATTTAAGATTTAGTGAGTCTATAATTTTCGCGATACCGGAAGAATTGAAAATGATATCATGCATGACTGCGTGATCATAGCTAGGGAAATGTGGAAAAGTGTTGGCGGGTTCTTGCGTAAATACAGATGTGAATGTGTGGTTAAGTTCTTCAGCTATTTTATTGTCAGGGATTGGACGGTTCTGCTGACCGCATAGTTGTAACGGTTGCGATTGTTTGGGGCAAATCGTATTTCAAAACTTTTTAGGGTTATTTTTTATCATAGTTGGCAAGACCGATGAATAAAAAGAGCGTTTAGTTTTGCTAGCAAGTGATTCAAACTCCTTTTCCGCTGCGTAATACTTTTGCCATGAACATTGGTTGTTAGTTTTTTTAGCTGAGCGGAATAGCCTTTTCTTTTTGGTATTAAGACGTTTCAACGTGATGTTAAACCATGGTGATGACTGTTTTTCTCTTATAGTAGTAGTTGGTATGTGCGTTAGTATCAACTCATGCATTTTGTTCTTAAAAAGTAACCAGTTAGTTTCTACGGCCCCTTCATGGCCTTGTCGTGGCGGAGGGGCTTGCGAAACTCGATGAAGTCGTGAGCTCTGCTGTGTAGGGCCACCCAAGATAGACAGGTCACGGCAGAGAGTTTTGACAAAATGTGATTCACTGGAGAAGGTAATGGCAACCCACTCCAGTATTTCCTGCCAAGAAAACCCTATGGCCAGTCACAATACCATTAATGATATGGTGCCGGAAGATGAGCCCCCCAGGTTGGAAGGCGTCCCACATGTTACTCGGGATGAACAAAGGGCGATTCCTAGTAGCTCCAGGACAAATGAAGCAGGGCTGGGCTAAAGCCAAAAGGACGCTCAGTTGTGGATGTGTCGGGAAGCGACCGGAAAGTCCGATGTTGCAAGGAGATGTATCACATAGCAACATGGAATGTAAGATCTGTGACGCAAGGTAAACTGGATATCGTCAAGCGAGAAATGGACAGATTGAACATTGATATCTTGGGTATCAGCTAGCTCAAGTGGACCGGAATGGGAGAATTTAACTTCGGCGACCATTTTGTCTTTTATTGTGGGCACGAATCCAAGAGAAGGAATGGGGTCGCTCTCATAGTAAACAGAAGAATGGGCAAAGCAATGCTAGGGTACAACCCCCAAAACGACCGAATGATTTCACTTCGGATCCAAGGTCACCCTTTCAACATAACAGTTATCCAACTCTATGCACCGACCACTACTGCTGAAGAAGCTGACGTTAAGAGATTTTATGCGGACCTACAATGCCTTTTAGACCGCACCCCATCATCAGACGTCGTTTTTCTCATAGGAGACTGGAATGCTAAGGTCGGGAGTGAAGAAATATCCGGAATTATGGGCAAGTTCGGTCTTGGCGAGCCCTATGAAGCTGGGCAGAGGCTAGTAGAGTTTTGTCAAGAAAACAACCTGACCATAGCGAATACTCATTTTCAACAGCACAAGAGGCGCCTGTACACATGGACTTGACCGGACGGTCTGTACAGGAATCAGATCGAATAAATTCTTTGCCGGCAGAGATGGAGAAGCGCTATACAAGCAGTAAAAACATGGCCTGGGGCAGATTGTGGCACCGATCATCAGCTTCTTGTTGCCAAAATTAAGCTTCGATTGAGGAAAGCGCAGACAACTAGAAGGCCTTTCAGGTATGATCTGTATCAAATTCCATTAGAATATGCTGTGGAAGTGAGGAATCGATTTCAAGAATTAGATCTAGAAGACAGAGAGCCCGAAGAGATGTGGACTGATGTTCGTGGTATAATACAACAAGTTGCTACTAAGGTAGTTGCAAAGCAAAAGAAATGCACGAAAGCAAACTGGTTATCTGAAGAGGCTTTGCAAATAGCTGAGGAAAGGAGGATGACATAAGTTGTGGGGAAAGAGAAAGATACGAGGTTCTCAATGCGGATTTTCAGAAAATAGCAAGAAGAGATAAGAATGCCTTCCTGAACATACAATGCCAAGCAGTTCAGGACAACAGCCAATTAAGGAACACAAGAGCTCTGTATAAGACAATCAAAGATATCAAAGGAAGCTTCTGTGCTAAGCTGGGCGTGATAAAGGACAAACGAGGCAAGAACCTCACTGAAGCCTCAGAGATAAAGAAGAGGTGGCAGGAATACACAGAAGAACTGTACAAGAAGGACCCGAATGTGCAAACCCAACATAAGACGGTTGTGATTACTGATCTCGAGCCGGGCATCATGAAGAGTGAAGTTGAATGGGCCTTAGCCAGCCTTGCTAAGAACAAAGCTAGCGGAATTGATGGCATTCCAGCTGAATTGCTTCAAAACCTCAACCATGACGCTGTTCACATTCTGCATACATTATGTCAGAAGATTTGGACAACCCTGCAGTGGCCACAGGATTGGAGGAGGTAAGTTTACATCCCCATTCCAAAGAAAGGCAGTACCAAAGATTGTTCCAACTACCGCACGATCGCGCTTATTTCGCATGCTAGCAAGGTAATGTTGAAAATCCTCCAAGGAAGGCTCTAGCAGTATGTGGATCGGGAGCTTCCGGACGTGCAAGCTGGGTTTCGCAAGGGCAGAGGAACTAGAGACCAAATTGCCAACCTTCGCTGGATCATGGAAAAAGCAAGAGAGTTCCAGAAACCCATCTACTTCTGCTTTATTGATTATGCGAAAGCGTTTGACTGCGTAGATCACAGCAGATTGTGGCAAGTTCTCCAAGAGATGGGAGTTCCAATTCACCTCATCTGTCTCCTCAGGAACCTGTATGAAGGGCAAGAGGCCACAGTCAGAACTGGGCATGGTCTTACTTATTGGTTTCCGATTGAGAAAGGAGTGAGGCAAGGCTGCATACTGTCGCCCTGCCTATTTAACCTATATATGCAGAGTGCATCATGAGGAAGGCCGGTCTGGACGAGTCTTCAGCTGGAGTGAAGATTGCTGGAAAACGTATCAACAACCTTAGATATGCGGATGATACCACTTTAATGGCAGAAAGTGAAGCGGAACTCAAGAGACTTCTGATGCGCGTACAAGAAGAGAGTGAGAAGTTTGGGCTTAAACTGAACATTAAAAAGACAAAGATCATGGCGTCTTGCCCTATCAAGTCCTGGAGCATCAAGGGACAAGAAGTGGAAGCTGTGACAGATTTTCTCTTCTTGGGCTCCAAGATTACCTCGGAAGGAGACTGCAGCCATGAAATTAGGAGACGCCTGCTTCTGGGAAAGAGAGCAATGGTTAGCCTTGACCGCCTAGTAAAGAGCAGAGACATTAGTCTGCCAACCAAGATCCGTATAACTCGTGCTATGGTCTTTCCAGTTGTGATGTATGGATGCGAGAGTTGGACTGTGAAAAAGGCTGACCGCCGAAGAATTGACGCGTTTGAATTGTGGTGCTGGCGAAGACTCCTGAGAGTTCCTTGGACTGCCAGAAGATCAAATCAGTCAATATTGTCGACCATAAACCCTGACTGCTCATTGGAGGGTCAAATTATAAAAAGCTCAGCTACTTTGGTCATCTGATGAGAAGAGAGGAGTCGCTGGAGAAAGATTTGATGTTGGGAAAGGTTGAGGGTCACCGGAGAAGGGGTAGGCAGCAAACGCGATGGTTAGATGGCATCCTCGAGGCACTGCAGATGAAGTTATGTGATGTTAGGAAGATAGTGAGAGACCGGAAAGCGTGGCGTGACATGGTCAATAGGGTCACGAAGAGTCGGACACGACTGAACGACTGAACTGAACTGATTAATTTCTACGGAGCGTTTTGAAAAATTGTGAAGAAGCCAGATGCAAAATTCTTCGAGCGCTGCATTAATTATGGAATAATTCCCCCTGTCGTATAGTGTTATTGTTTTCGTTATTTTAGGCGTATGCGGCAAATGACAATGAAGGGAACCGTGCAAAACTGAATGGTCACTAAGCCCTGGCAAATATGTGAGCGGAGAGAGCATATCGGGCTCGGAAGCTAAAACCAGATCGAGTGTGTTTGATGATTTGCTACCGCGACGCGTCGGCTCTGCGACTGTTTGCGTTAGTCCAAACATTAGGCAAGTGTTTACGAAGTCACTTTTGCTGTTGTTTTGTGATAGAACTAAGGCAAGATTTGACCAAGTTATCGCAGGGAAATTGAAGTCTCCGAAAAGCAGGATAGGCGATAGACGGTATGCGCTGGTTACTGATAAAAGGACCTCCTGGAACTCGGCAACGAAAGAAATATCAGCATCAGGAGGGTGATAGCAGACGCTAATTACTATAGGTGGATAAGAGGCGTTACTAATAACAAATGCAATTTCTAAGGGGAGGATGTCCTAAATTCAGTGCACTCAAGGCTGCGGTGGGCGGCTATCAGTACACCCCCACCACGTTTATTATTTGGATCACGCCGGAAAACATTGAAATCTGAAGAAAGTGAAAGTACTTCGGAGTCTGCGATTGATGAATTGAGCCACGTTTCAGTAAGAATGACCAGGTTAGATTTTGTGGTGTGAATTATATTATGGAGTGCATCAAGCCTTGGCAAAAGGCTTCGAATATTAGTATAAAAAAAGAGATGTATGAAAGGTTAGGACGCGAATGATTTCCTTCTACGAGTTTAAAGGGTGGGGGATAACCTGCTGTATGCTGTGGTTAAATATGTAGGTTTTGTTTCCGATGATTAGTTTGTTGTGTCTAAGTTTATATTTTCCTTTCTGTGCTTTACCGAATTCCAGGAGGTGCTTTCTAGCGGTAAGCGTGTGCGGACAGTAATCTTCAGAAATGCTGCAACCTGTATCTTTTATTTTTTTGGCACATGAAAGTGGCTTTTTTTTTACCTTAAAGTGAATAAACTTAACGTTGATTGGTCGGTCATGGTCCGCCCTGAACTTTCCCAGCCTGTGAGCTCTTTCAATATCAAGAGAAACGAGGGTAGTATCTAATAGCGTACTACAATGCTGGTATACGAGGTCTTCCGATTGCGCCCATGTTTCACGTTCGACATCTTTAAGGCCGAAAAACAAAAGGTTTGATCTGCGTGATCTGTCGTCCGAATCATCCAGTCTGTTTTCAATGCTGGCAATTTGCACAGCATTTTGTTCGGAGAGTTCTTGTATGTGGTTCATCTGTTCCTTAACAGCTATCATTGATGAACAGTCAGCTTCAATTTTGGCCAGTCTGTTTTTGATTCCCTGAAATGGTTCGTCATTCTGGGAAAGTTTAAGGCGAATAGATTTCATTTCTGTAAGAAGTGAAGCTTGTCCGGATTGAATTTCGTTTAGTGCTTCAAGTATTTCGGTGGAAGATTGGGTATCACCGGAACGAGTGTTGGGACCAGGGTTTAGCTCAACGTCGCTAGCGAGGATTAGTAACTGCCTGATAACATAGTAGCAATCAAAGGCAATATGGATGCAGCACAGTGGGCTCGGCAGCACCAGTAAGCCAGCATAGCGCATGCGTCGCGCGAATAAAGTATATTTTGCATTTGCCTGCAAGACGAACAAGCGTCGCAGGTGAGTTGCAGTGGCCATAGCTGTGGTGCTGTCGAGCCCAATGAAGGCGGTGTTGGGTGGCGTCTTGTTTATAAAGCGGTCAGGTGGCACGGAGGTTGATTGTTGGCGATTGACTATCATCGATGAGAATGCATGGGGCGATAATCGCGGGACATAATCCTGCGGCGGCGCTGGCAGGCAGTGGGGCAGCGGTGCTGTTGACGTGCGCATGGTTGGTGGGATGCTGTGCGGCAGGACGGGCTCAGGGCCGCGATGTGCTGGCGGCCAGGCTGGCATCCGTGTGACCACCCGGACATCACTCGTGTACCAGCTGCCACATCGCAGGAGGCAGACGGAAATACTGTATAATACTGTATTCAAGTTTTTCTGATATTTTGTAAATTATTTTGTTTCTTATTCTATATATATTGGTAACTCTCTCTGTAATTCATTTTTTCTGAGTTATGTTTAGCCCTGCCTCTTCGCCTTATCTTTAGAAATGAATAAAAGGAATTCTCTCTCTTTTTAGAGAGGACAGTCACTCTGTAAGTGCCGCCTGCACCAGCCACAATTTAGAGGCTTAGGCTTCACGAAGGGGCAGCCGACGCCAAACACGCCTTTATCGGGCTCGTAACATGTGCGGTCAGGTTGGAGAACAAATGCACCGAATATGCCACTCTCTCTCCCTATGAAAGCCAACTGAAGTCTTCAAGCAGTAAACAAAGATTGCCGAGGTGGTACATAGAGACGTACAATAAATGCTCGTACTCTTTATTTTTTATTGAAACCTTTTCTTCCCGGCAAACATAATAAAGAGAGACATGCAAAAGTTGCAAAAGCACAACAGACATCGTTCACATAGTTTGTACACGCCCAAACAACGCAAACACATCAGGAAGAAATAACAGACGCCTCCTGGGGGGATCTGATGCTCAGCTTGGACATGATAACACCGCTTGCTCCAATCTAACTGGCTGAAAATGCCATCCGGATCCAAGAGCTCCGAGGTAATATATAAGCGGATGGGTATCCTCATCTTGATCTGTTAGATAATAAATTTATTTAAACCAATCGATCCCCGCAGAAATCAAGCATGCATTTCTAAAAAAGCCACAGTGGAATGGTTTCTAAACATTTTTCCCTTTTCCGTTGACCCTATGCTCATGTTTTCCTTTTCTTTTCTCACAACAAAAATTCTTCCAAATATTTTGTATAGGGTATGTCTGTTGTCCATGCGAAGGGAGCGCAACAAATAAAATTTGCATTGTGTTATTTTGTATGTTATTCCGGAACAAATAAGCTGAGAATGCGCACTATGTAGCTGTTTGACGGAAGTTGAAACAGCCAACGAATATATATACCTCGAAAAAAATAATGTTCGAGAGACGTAAAGTCAAGGCGCGGACGACGACAATATGAAAAAATTGCGTCGCCACGTCCCCCCTTTTCTTTCGACTTTAACTCTCTCATGGCATAAAAAAAAAAAAAAAAAACACCATGTGAAATAGCTTTCCTGTTTCCTGTCTTCTTTCAGCCGGCTCACTCAAAGATAAACAGGGTCAATGTCCACCGAAGCTTAACCTCTACTTTGTACACCTTCATCTGCCTTGCAAAATATGTGCGTTCCGTGTCACAATACCTGCCAACAACGACACGCCTGCTCGTCGTCTGCTGCGTGAACATGCATTTGCATGTTCCTCTTATGTATATGTATGTAGAAGTGCAGCATATACAAATGCAACTTGATGGATGCATTAAAAGATCCTTCGCTGTTTTGTTTCTTTACTTTCAATTAACATATCTTCGCACATCCCACTACATGCATAGTTTTCAAAACCACAAGATAGCTGTTAGACTATACGCGAGACATGGAAGCAGTAGTTACAAACCTTAGGCGGAAGGGAATTGCATAGTGAGAGGCATGAAATTCGTTCCTCACTTCCCACATGACAGCCTTCCTGTACGTTACTTTTTGAAGTACAGTAGGTCCCAGCGGAGCCGACGAAAGAAGCCCGTGTTTTGATGTTATACACGTATATACCCGTGCACTTCTTTCAAATGTCAAGTATATAAATACACAGAGTAGGAGACACACTCTAGTTATTCTTCCTTCCCACTGACTTGTCCCCTGACATCCTTTTCTTCAGCATAAAAAGTAAGGAGAACCGTTCGCCAAATGCTACTTGCTCGAAGAATAAATCGAGCGCAGGGAACACACATACGTTTTACCATCTGTGTTATAAAACATGAGCTTCCCGGTTCGTTTTTGTCCCACGGGGTTCCCAGTTTCCGAGTTGTTTCTTTTTCCATGCAGTGTTTCATATTTCACTGTGCAACCGGATGCTGACCTAAAGATATTAGGAATTCTTAACGCTTTTGCGAGTTAATTTGTTTTGTTGAACGAACACTCAAAACGGTAGCACCGATTATAATTGCGAAACTTGACGCTATCGTGTCTTCAATTTTAACTATGTAGTTAAAACAATCCAGCTATCAGGTTCATTTCTGAAAAAAAAAAAAAAAGAGCACACGTGTGCACTCAATGTATCTGCTCTTCGAAAAATTCAATATTTTGGTATGCACGACGGATGCAGAGAAAGGTCTGGTCAAAACTTGGTGGGTGTATTTCCCCGACTTCCGGATTAGTTCTTTTCAGTGCTTGTCACTACGTTTATAAGGCTCCACTGTCGCCTTTTTGAGAGGCCCACATGATTCCTATTTCTGACCTTTTCTGCGCAGGATTCAATATAGACAGTGTAACGTACACTATGGGGATTGTGTGCTGATATTTCAACCTGCACTCAGGGTAGCGCGGCATAAGTGCACAGAAAAGAAATCCAGTATGTATCCGGTATTGAGTTACAATAGAGAAATGTAATGAGAATCAAAAGAATGAGTAATAGAGAAATGTAATGAGAAGCAAAAGAATG
>JAJIZL010020594.1:0-22777 GCA_023969395.1 Amblyomma maculatum | reverse complement strand
TTTTTTCATCTGCAGTAGTCTGACAATAAACTATTGACCTGGACTCACCATATAAGAGGAAACGCTCAGTGTTTGGACGAGGATGTCTGCGACGGTCTGCACGTCGACTGGCTTCACTGTGACGTCTCCAAAAGTAGCAGCAGAGCCCACCTCAGGCCAAAGTCGTGGAGTGATCTGCAGGAGAAGGACACTTCACTTTGTTGCTGCGCACTTTGTCGTCATCGTTTTCGGTGCCTTTATCCCCAGCGTTGTTTTTCCTCAGTAAATCACGGCATGGGTACCGGCGTATATTACAATAATCGGCTCTTTAAAATACAGGTGTCTAGTTCCTTGCGTTCAGGAAATATAAAAGCAGTAAATGAAGGAAAAACTGAGTCCGCATGGTGCGCTCATCGGTTAGAGAGATAGTAAAATATTACAAGAGCTTTAACTTGAATGGTTCCTCATTTGAATAAAAATTTGAATTACTTTTTACCGAGCGGACGTGACATTTTAAAACTATAGCCTTAGAGTTCTCGTTCTCCACAAAATGCCGCATTTGTCTTGTGCGCGAAAATGAATGATCATAGCTGTGGCAGGTGAACTTCGGCAGGTGAAATGGCTGCCTAATGAATTGTAGGCGTCGGATGGTTGTGCTCTACTGAGACCATATGAAATAACATGGGCTCACAACTCGGGCTTCCACTTTCAGGTGTGTGGATGACATGGAAATCGAACCTTACAGGCCTTTTTGGCTACGGAGGCACGTCTAAGCTGCTAAGTTAAAGCGGGGCTTTACAAAATTCTATGTCTGGTAGCCTTTTACATAATTGGGTATCTCATGGCCCTAGGCTAATGAATATATGTGCGAGATGATAGATGAACAGAATAAGCGGTTAGAGACCAAGCGAATAGCAAAGTGCATTTGCGGGAACCAGGATCCGGAAGTGGAGGGGCAGACAGGAGCAGTCAAAGATATCGCGTCATACCCACAAAAGCTAAGCCATCATTTTAATCGTCTCCATTGGTCGTCATGCGGCAGCATCGGTGAAACACTCTGCTCCATACGCTGCTGTAAAACTACTTTTTAATTCAAGTGACACTGCTGGGCTGTCCCAGTACTTTCGGTTACTTTTCAAGCTTGAACCCTCCAGCAGTGTAAAACTGGACGTCTATCTTGCCATTAATACTTTCCGCCAACATCAGTCGCCATTTTTCAACAGCTTATAGACACTTGCGAAAAGTGTCGGAACGGCATCGGCGACAAGCTTAGTTCACAACAGCAGTAGAGTCCCGCAAACTTCATAAAAGAAATTTAGTATTTTCAATCTCATTGCTCCGCAAAAAAATAAAGCGAGAGGACAAGAGGTGAAACATATATTAAAGTAAGTACTACCCTCTGTAGTTGCCAACCTCCGTCACGTACCTGCTGTGATTTTTAATCGTTTTAAACCCTTCTAAATAAGTCACATAATCTTTAAAGCTGACGGAAACGCCTTTTATGAAATCTTTTTCATAATATTTAGACATATTAGGCGACACCGCTGGACGGTGTATTAATTTCATTCCTTTCCCATAATTTCCAAAAGTAACAAAAATACTGGATTCGAGGCTATGTTATCGACGCACCTCTAGGCAGCTAGTCTGCACTAATAGCGACTTGTATACTGAATTCTCAAAACAGACAAGCATTTGAATTTTCTTCCAAGAGAATGAGTGTGAGAAGTAGACAGTTACGAGCATCGAGGCTGACTGCCAACTAGCATACTCATTTCCTTTTTCCTATCGATGGGTCATACTTCCTTTGGTATGTGGTGTTTAACATTGCCATATGAAAGGTGGGTTTTGGGGGAACATATAAATATTGGGGGTTAATATGACTCTCCCATTCTCTGCCGGCATTGCACCACGCGCAGGGGTTGTATTTTGTCTCTGTCGAACAGCGGGTGGGGGACATGACAACTGAATGTGATTTGCCTTGCGTTTGTGTAGGCACTCGCCGCACGGTTTCGCCGGGCCGCCGTGATTTTGCAAGAGCTTAAAGTTAAAATCAGTCAGTAGTGTAAGAGGTAATTATTTTATCTGCACTAATTTTCGTGGGAATTCCATACACATCATTCAAGTTATGGAGAACGGAACAGAACTTCCAGGGCCCTTCCGAGCAGCGATGGCCTTTCATTTGAAGACATGGATTTCGCATGTGAAAAGTGCACCTCAAGCTGATGGTCAGGTTACAGTAGAGAATAAAAAGATGTGATCATGTTCGTTATTTCGATTTTATGTCGCCGTATAACTTGCCCTCTGACGGGAGGGCAGTGTCACATTTTTTACTCAAGATGAAAGAAATGTATCACGACAATGGACCACAGTTTGTTTCCACTGAAAATGTTGTTAATAACTGCTGTTAGCATTGCGGAAACGTATGCATGCTAAATTAGGTTTTGATTACTAAATCGCCACCAATTTCACAAAATGGTTTTAGCAGTAATGTGCCGCTACCATCACTACGCGTGCAAGACCTTTTGCCGATCGCTGCTGAATGTAGCGGATACATGGAGTTCAGAAAGGTATAATCCATTAATCCACCTTCTTACAGTATCTGGCCAAATTTCTCGTCAGCCCTGTTCATACTTTTTTGTCCCGAACACGCCGGACGAAGGCTATGAAAAGATGTAAAATTTAAATAATTTTAGCAGACTGGCACGGCTGCCTCATAAGGTGAATTATCATCTCACCTTCTAGCTTTGGCGTATTCAAGAGGCCAGCCGGGCAGCAATGGCCATGCGACTCCAAGACCACGGCACTGCTACAATGCGCTTTCGAGCTATACAGTTCCTCGCTCTCTTTCTTCCTTCTACTGAATTCGTACAATAGATGAGTGCTTCTTGTCGTCCTTGGTTTAAACTCATATTGAAAACTGAGATTCTTGTATCCCTATGAAACCATCAATTTCTAAGATTTTTTTGAAGAACCTCTTTTCTTGTTACATCTTCAATTTGACGAAGGAGGCCACCTCCATGAAAGGACCACTAGGTTTGCGCCGTACCTTTTGAGCATTTATGATTAAAGGTTATAATTGAATGACAAGGTTCTTAAAAATGCGTTTGGGTCAACGTTACAATCAGTCGTATCATTTCCGAAATGAAAAAAACTCCGACTGGTTATTGAACTCATTTGTTTTCTCCACAGGTGCAGACGTATTGACCTGTGCTTCAGCCGATTTCTTCAATAAATGCATCTTGATGTTTCACAGTCAATGGGGGCTACGTTAAATCTTGAATCCAGGGTCATATCTTTGAAAATGTCAATTACACAAAATCGCGGGTGTCTTCGACTCGCGCGAAGTATTTCATCTTCCACACTTTGTCAAACTGGCCTGTCCGGTAGACAGAAAAAAAATGAACCTCCTGTTAGTTTCTATACAGAAACACCTTGCAAATCGTCTGAAAACATTATTCTGAAAAACACTGAAAGTTTATGGCTTTCATTTTAGAGAATAATGGGCACACGATCAGGAGCGGCGACTCCACGTCCTGAGCGTTGCATATAAAAATATGCCCTGATACACGCACCGGCGGAACACGGAACGTATTACTGAATATTGGCTGTAGTTCAACAATAGTCTTGGGCAAACGGAAACTCAATGCATTAGGGAATGTCACTGAAAGGATAAGGATGAAAACATGAATTATAATTGGGTATATAGGCCTCAAACAATTTACAGAATATAATGCCTTCAAAACCCCAGCATAATGTTGGAAGTAGCATAATGGTAGCTTACTTTTGGAATATATGGAATTTTCACGAATATTTCGAAAATGTTATTTGTTTTTCTACACAACTGTATATACAATGCTAACGATACACTCTTGCCGAGAGCATAAAGACACTCAAGCTTCAGTGCATTATCACAGGATACGACGCGTTTATATACAGAAGTTATCACTGGCATAATAGTTTGACACGAGTAACGGTAGGAAGCACTGGTGTGGAGTAATTCAGCTGCCGAGTCAGCAACTCTTGCATCACGAGGACACCCCGCTATCAGGAAAAGCATATTTTTAAGCGGTGATGGGCGTGGTGCTAATCGATAGTATTCCCACCTGATCGTCGAGGTTTCCGAGGGTCACCAGGGTCCGGGAGCCGCACTCCACAATCAGGTGCCAGAGGTCGCTCGCTGTGCTGGCCGCCGGCAACTGGGCCACCACGAACTCACGTCGACTCAGGAATCCCTGGAAGACGTGAATACTTCAGTCATATTCCCTATAGTTGTAAGAGCAGAGGTGTGAAGCATAGCCCGAACGGGCGAAGCAATAACGCAGAGGCATTAAGCTTTGAAATATACCCCCTATTGCCCCCCCCCCCCCCCTTGCTTCTGTAACATGCAGTTCGCCCTGATCGAACCGAGAATGCTCATTATAGCGTCTTGAAGACATAGGTCTATATCACGGAGTGTAAGTACATTAGATTTCCCGGCATGCTGCAAACGATCGCTACAAACTAAGCAAGGAGCCTGCTCGTCTCGAAATTAACTGTGCGACGGTAAAGCAAGGGGGGCAGTGGGTTGGTTGGTTGGTTCAGAGGAAGGGAAAGGCGCAGTATCTGTCACACTTGCTCTGTGGACTCCTGAACCGCGCCGTAAGGGAAGGGAGTAAGGTGGGCGTGAAAGTTGAAAGAGAGAATGGGGAGCCGTAATGGAGGGCTACGGAGGGGGGCAGTGGGCATTTCTAGAAAGTGAAAAAATGTCAGTCAGGCAGGGTAAAGACAAGAAGGACGACACAAGGCGTAAAAACGCATTTCCCCGCAGCGTACCGTCTCTGCTAGGCTGGCTTTTTTTTCTTCTTTTTTTAAACCCTGAACTAGCTGCGATTTATGCACGTGCGGATCAGTTTAAGTAATAATATCTTAAATGGCCCATTCGGTGGCTGATAATAAATTATTATTCCGAAAGCATTAATAGGCCGTGTTGGTGAGTCCAAGCCGTTAACGCCGAGAGTGAACAGACGAATGTGTATGCGAAAATTCTTGCAGTGTGGTAGAGGCGTCCACATTAATGTTACAGATACTGCGACTTTCTTTTTCTGTAAAGCAAATATAAATGCGGAATCGTGAATATGGTTTGGTTTGTAGGGTTCAACCAACACCCTCTTGACTAAGGCCCTTCCACGGAGGCCGTGACGTCACGCCAGTGGCCCTCGCCACCCCGGACGCTGCTTTCGGCCGCCTGGCGTTCGCGTTGAGTCTCTCGCGGCTGCTTGCCCAGGTGCGCGTTTGTTGCAGGTTTTTTGCGTTGGGTAATTATTAGGGGAGCTTGACAAACACTCAAGTTTATTTTTTTTCGCACCACCGAGGCATGCGCTGCCAATGTCTAAGGTAGCTTTAAGACTTGTAAACAGCGTTCTGAAATTAGTCGCAAATGCTTTTATACAAATAGTTTTATTGAGAAGAAAGGTTGGAAGCGGCCAATTTCATTTCTTGCTTGACGTCTTCATTTTTCTGTCCGCAGCTTTTCTGTTTTCGCTGCACTTTGAATATGATCGTTTCTTATTTTACAGAAGTTGTTCAAAGTAACGTATGTTGCGGCACGCACTACATGCCGCACTAGAGTTTCTAGTGTGTGACCATTTTTACAGGCTTCCAAGGCGGCATCTCGCAGAAATGAAATGCCTACGGGGCTAGCCTGCCACCGGATATGTACCTTGTAGGCCGTCGTTTTACCCGCCACCGCTTCGGTGGTGGACAACGGCATGGCCCTCCGGGGCTGGGACTGGTTCAAGTAAGCTGCGCAGTTCGGGTAAATAGTTGGTACGGCATTGGACACCAGATGAAACCTCTCACTGTCAACTGTCAAAGTCTTTCCTGTTGCTGCATCAATATGCTCTTCATTAGATCTTTCTCTTGGAAGTGAAGTTCACAAACTTGCGCAATGTATGAAAAATATGTAGTCACTTATTGCCGGTATATGGACACACTATTACATAATTTACTGATTTACATAATATTACTGATCACTGATCTCGAGCCGGGCATCCTGAAGAGTGAAGTTGAATGGGCCTTAGCCAGCCTTGCTAAGAACAAAGCTAGCGGAATTGATAGCATTCCAGCTGAGTTGCTTCAAAACCTCAACCATGACGCTGTTAACATTCTGCATACATTATGTCAGAAAATAGCAAGAAGAGATAAGAATGCCTTCGTGAACATACAGTGCCAAGCAGTCGAGGACAACAGCCAATTGAGGAACACAAAAGCTCTGTATAAGACAATCAAATATATCAGAGGAAGCTTCCATGCTAAGCTGGGCGTGATAAGGGACAAACGAGGCAGATACCTCACTGAAGCCTCAGAGATGAAGAGGTGGCAGGTATAGACAGAACTGTACAGCAAGAACCCGGAGATGGAAAACCAACATAAGAGGGTTGTGATTACTGATCTCGAGCCGGGCATCCTGAAGAGGGAAGTTGAATGGGCCTTATCCAGCCTTGCTAAGAACAAAGCTAGCGGAATTGATGGCATTCCAACTGAGTTTCTTCAAAACCTAAACCATGACGACGCTGTTAACGTTCTGTATACATTATGTCAACAAATGTGGACAACCCTGCAGTGGCCACAGGATTGGAGGAGGTCAGTTTACATTCCCATTCCAAAGAAAGGCAGTGCCAAAGATTGTTCAACTACCGCACGATCGCGCTTATTTCGCATGCTAGCAAGGTGATGTTGAAAATCCTCCAAGGTAGGCTGCAGCAGTATGTGGATCGGGAGCTTCCGGACGTGCAAGCTGGGTTTCGCAAGGGCAGAGGAACTAGAGACCAAGTTGCCAACCTTCGCTGGATCATGGAAAAAGCAAGAGCGTTCCAGAAACCCATCTACTTCTGCTTTATTGATTATGCAAATGCGTTTGACTGCGTAGATCACAGCAGATTGTGGCAAGCTCACCAAGAGATGGGAGTTCCAATTCACCTCATCTGTCTCCTCAGGAACCTGTATGAAGGGCAAGAGGCCGCAGTCAGAACTGGGCATGGTCTTACTGATTGGTTTCCGATTGAGAAAGGAGTGAGGCAAGGTTGCACACTGTCGCCCTGCCTATTTAACCTATATGCAGAGTGCATCATGAGGAAGGCTGGTCTGGACGAGTCTTCAGCTGGAGTGAAGATTGCTGGAAAACGTATCGACAACCTTAGATATGCGGATGATACCACTTTAATGGCAGAAAGTGAAGCGGAACTCAAGAGACTTCTGATGCGCGTACAAGAAGAGAGTGAGAATTTGGGCTTAAACTGAACATTAAAAAGACAAAGATCATGGCGTCTTGCCCTATCAAGTCCTGGAGCATCAAGGGACAAGAAGTGGAAGCTGTGACAGATTTTCTCTTCTTGGGCTCCAAGATTACCTCGGAAGGAGACTGCAGCCATGAAATTAGGAGACGCCTGCTTCTGGGAAAGAGAGCAATGGTTAGCCTTGACCGCCTAGTAAAGAGCAGAGACATTAGTCTGCCAACCAAGATCCGTATAACTCGTGCTATGGTCTTTCCAGTTGTGATGTATGGATGCGAGAGTTGGACTGTGAAAAAGGCTGACCGCCGAAGAATTGACGCGTTTGAATTGTGGTGCTGGCGAAGACTCTTGTGAGTTCCTTGGGCTGCCAGAAGATCAAATCAGTCAATATTGTCGACCATAAACCCTGACTGCTCATTGGAGGGTCAAATTCTGAAGTTAAAGCTCAGCTACTTTGGTCATCTGATGAGAAGAGAAGAGTCGCTGGAGAAAGATTTGATGTTGGGAAAGGTTGAGGGTCGCCGGAGAAGGGGTAGGCAGCGAACGCGATGGTTAGATGGCATCCTCGAGGCACTGCAGCTGAAGTTAAGTGATGTTAGGAAGATAGTGAGAGACCGGAAAGCGTGGCGTGACATATTCAATAGGGTCACGAAGAGTCGGACACGACTGAACGACTGAACTGAACTGATTACATAATTTGCTTGTTATTAAGCAGTCCAGCACACTACTGCATACTTCTGTTCATTATCCCTGGCCTGGTCAAATTCACTAAGATGCCAGTCTGTTCACGTCAAACATTATGCACTACATGACCTTCTGGTCGAGCACGTGGGACATGGGGAGTACGGCATAAACTTCAGCTTCTCACCATTGAATGCACGCTGGGTGTGAAATATTTCCGCGGGATGACTCTAATCCACGATTTATTTCTTGGAAGAAGGCAGCGGAGCAGGTAACAACACACAACATAAGAAGCACACACAAACACGAGGACAACCCTCCATTCCTGCTGGCATCCTTTGGAAACACGAGAACACGCACCTTGGGACCAGTGTCATAGTTCGCGCGACACAGGAACACAACACCACCCCATGTTACGCCACGTCAAGTGTAGTCTTCTGCGCAACGCCATATCCTCGTTTCAAGCACCGGTGATGCTGGTCACACTTCAATATTTTGCACGTACTGATACATGCAAAAATGCATGCACAGGATTGAAAGCACACTTGAGCGTGGTAACGCAACCCAAAAATAACGTCAACGCGGAGCTGTGCAGCACCAAACCTAATCAAGAAAGTAGGCAGCGACGACTAAAAAGGTGATATTCAGTTGTTCAAACAATTGTTGTTGTTGTAGTGGTTATTTATTGTATGTACAAAAGGAAAGAAAAGGTGTTTGCCAGCCCCGGTATCTGTTATATCTGAAGCACCTGAACTGGGGCGGCGGAAATAAAGGGATAGCGAGGAGAAGGTAGAGGAAATCAAAGAGGTGAGTGATAGGGAGAAAGAAAAGGGTAGGTAAAAATAAAAGAAATATATACACTATGGTACAGTATACAGTAGTTTGCTTGATGCCCACCCGCAAATGTCTTAAGTCACTGAGCACTCGGCACATCGGGCGGGCCTCCGCAATAGCAGCTGCGTCCAGGCAACTGTTCACAACGCACGCACTGGCCAACTGTACAAAACACTGACGGCTGTCGTGGGCGATCGGCCGTTATTGCGGGAAATAGCACACGTGGAGCGTTCAGTCCCAGCGCGCACTATCTGGCTAGGTGAAATAGGCGGGTCATCAAGCCCGCCTGTTCGATGTACTCACACAGGCTCACGTGAGCTCGCTCGCGGACGCGCGCACAGCCCGGCGGCCACAGGAGCACAGCTACGCTGTCTGGGATTACCCCCTGCGCTCTGTAAGCAGCCAGCAACTCACGTCGTGATTCGGCTAGCGCGGTGCAGCGCAGTAGAAGATGTTCGAGAGTTTCTACAGCGCCACAGCCGTCACACACGTCACTAGTGGCAAGTCCGTGGCGCATCCGTCGTTCCCCAGGCCACACACATCCAATGCGTGCACGGAGGATCATTGCGCGTTGCAGCCGAGTCAGCGAGCGGCCGCTGGCACTGTGAATGCGCTCACCTCTTGTGATGCGTGGGTCGGGGTGCTGCGTCCGGAGGTGATCGTCGATTACCGCACGCACATCCTCCAAAGTGAGTTGCTCGTCGCTAGGAGGGAGTTCATGTGCTGCGGTCGCGAGCTCGTCGGCACGTTCGTTGCCCTCTATGCGGCTGTGCCCGGGGATCCACTGTGCCCGTATAGCGCAGCCACGCTCCGCCAAGCGCTTGAGACGCGCACGAGACACAGCAGTGGAGTTCCCCGGCCGGTGGTTCGAAGGCGGCTTAGGGCAGCGCGGGAGTCACATAGCACGGCACACCTGGGTGGCGGCGGAGTCAGTTCAAGCAGTAGATCCAGGCCTAGGCGTAGGCCCAGCAGCTCCGCCGTGGCGGAAGAACCCAGGTATGACAGGTGCAGATGTCTGTGCAGTTGCAGGGCGGGGATGGTAACCGCCGCTGCTAGCGAGCCACTGTCTCTGGCCACGGAGCCGTCGGTGTAAACGAGGAGGTGGTGTTGGAGTTCCTCGTAGATGACGGCTCTGGTCAGCTGCTGCACTGCACAGGGCGGTGTGGTGCGTTTCCCCGCGATTCCGACAATCTCTCGCTGAACCTCCGTAGCAGCGGGCCAGGGCGAGAAGAGGTCGTAGGGGGGCGTTGCTTTGGTGAGCTGCTCGTACTCGAGCAGCGCCGCTGCCATGCGCGAGTGGCGATGATGTCGCAACCGATGTAATAGCGGGCCGCCGTCCTTTGCGCGCTGTAGGCGATCGATGTGTCGGAGCGCCCGCCGCGTGGCCTGAAGTTGTAAAGGCCACGCACCTGCCTCGGCCAAAGTAGCTGCGCATTCAGAGTGCTGAGGAAGGCCGAGGCAAATGCGGAGCGCCTTGCGATGCTCGACCTCTAGCTTCTTCCAGCATGGTTTGCGCAGTGTGACGAGCGGTAGCGCGGAGAGTATTGCCCCCAGAGCCGCGGAGTTGTACAGCCATAACGCTGCTTGCTGGGAGATGCCCTGGCCTCGAGCAGTGAGCTCGAACCTGTTTCCGGGAACGTTCGCAGAAAGCTTTTATTGGCTCATACTGTCGTCGAACAAAGCTATCCGGGCGAGCGGCGCACCTGTTTGGTCGACAGAGAAGTGACATCACCAGCCACCAAAATCGAAGCGACCTATACCAGAAGTCTCATTTTGTCTAGAGTTCCTGCCATCTGCAATCCCACACGAACGCGTGCCAAAGAACGCTACGCGACAGGAGCGATGGTGTACCGTCAAAACGCCAAAGTTATTGGCAGAAAAGGACAACTAGCGTGACGTAGACACTGGGGAGAGGAGGATGTGAGCAGGCCTTGTAAAAGTCGAGAAGGTGTTGGTTTAACGTCCCAAAGCGACTCGGGCTATGAGAGACGTCGTAGTGGAGGACTCCGGGAATTTTGACCACCTGGGGTTCTTTAACATGCACTGACATGTGCAGTGCGATGTCTGTGCACGTTAAAGAACCCCAGGTGGTCGAATTCCGGAGTCCTCGATTACGGCGTCTCTCGTAGCCCGAGTAATCTTCCGCTCATCTTCCTCCAATACAGGACCACCGTGGGACGTGCGTGACAATATATAGTGGATGGATGTGTGTGGAATATAAAAATCACCCATGATTTCTGATTACGCTAGGTAAAGGTAGATAACGTTAGAATAAATGTGAATTTAGTTCACTTGACTGCAAGTATTTTATTAAGGAGGATTAAGTTGAATTGGGGTATACCGTCGCGCTTGGAGAGTGGGTTCTGGTGGAATAAATTTTAATATTATGGACTCCATTGGAATGCGGTGAATTAAGCATAGTTACGCTTGATGCAAATACAGTGCTGTAGGAGGGTGGATTACAGTGCATTAAAGCGAATTGTGCTTGCTCTAGTTAAGGTCGCTGAAATAACGCGTCGTCGTTAAAGAGCCCCTTCTCCAGAATATCGGATGTCGGCACTCTAAGCGAAATATTTCGGACATGCGTCTGCCGAGTACTAGCTGGCCGCTGACATGGCCGAGCACAAATGGGTTGTACGAGCCTACACGACTAAGTGACATGGTCTATTTGGCAAGAGCTGCCAATTCGAACTCCTCCGTTCAGATACGACCGTAAGGGAAATCGATCCCTCCTTGTATTCCAGGACAGACGTGCTACCCATTGACCACTCAGGTAAATTCATACGATATTCTTAAGCGCCGAGTTTAACTATTGTCATGACTCAAGCCACAGGGAGCTGTGAAGGTACACGTAGACGGGGACCCGAGAATAAGGTCGGCTTCTAGCTCCGATCACAGAGTCTAGCACCAGCGCGCCTCTCGAGCCAACAACCACTTCGTCGTCGTCGGCACCAAGCACGGCAGCCACGCGGCGCTAGGGACGTGGCATTATCCCCCCCCCTCCGTGAAAGAAAAACATCGTCCCGGTGACAAGATGAGAGGAGAAAAAAAATTAGGTGTGAGGCGAACTGTACAATAACTCTATGTCTCACTTGCAGGAAGCGCTCAGTCACGCGAAAAGTACGGCTTTAAGCGCACTACATGCACACTTTCTGGCCGCTGACGCCGAACACTGACGGTAACAGTTCCATCTGGAATGACTTCGTAATTAACGCTATTTAAGCAGCGCAGGACTTTACAGGGTCCGAAATACCGGTGAAGCAGTTTCTCGCTCAAGCCTCTGTGGCGCACGAGTGTCCACACCCACACTTGGTCCCCTGGTTCGTAGTGGACTTCCCTATGCCGAAGGTTATAGTGTCGAGCGTCGGTAGCATGCTGCTCCTTGATGTGCAAGCGGGCCAGCTGACGGGCTTGCTCGGCCTGTTCTGCGAAATGGGCGGCGCATCGGGTTCGACCGCTTCATCCCCGCATGGGAGCATCGCGTCCAATATCGTGCGGGCCTCCCTGCCATATAGGAGACAGAACGGCGTAAACCGGCACCGTATTGTAGGCGAAGGTGACAGGTGACATACGGCAGGATCTCGTCCCACATTTTATGTTCAACATCGATGTACATTGATACCATGTCCGCCAAAGTTTTGTTGAGTCGTTCCGTTAGGCCATTTGTCTGAGGGTGATACGCTGTTGTAGTGCGATGATCGGTATGGCTGAGAGTTAAGGGGTCCCGCAGTAGCCGAGCTGTAAACGCCTTTCCTCGATCAGTAATGATGGTTGACGGTGCACCGTATCTGAGCCCAATGTCGCTCATAAAGAATCGAGCAACTTCGCCGGCAGTACCTCGGGCAAGGGCTTTCATTTCAGCGTAGCGTGTTAAGTAGTCTGGGGCAACTACTTGTGTCCGTTCGAGGATAAAGGAAATGGGCCTAAAAGGTCCATGCCCACTTGCTCGAAGGATGTGAGGGGTGGTTCGATAGATTGTAACATTCCGGATGGCTTGAGCGCGGGTTTTTTCGCCTCTGGCATTGTCAACAAGTCTGTACGTAGCGTCGAGCGCTCAGCAAAAGATGTGGCCAGTAATAGTTCTGCCGGACTCGGTTTAGGCTGCGTGTAAAGCCAAGATAAACTGAAGTTGGTTCGTCGTGGCAGGCCAGGAGGATTTCGTACCTTAGATCAGTCGGTATCACTAGCAGGTATGGCTTTGCACTCGACGTAGAATTCTCGTAAAGCACCCCATTGCGGAGGCAATACGACGACAGCCCCCGAGCAAGATACCGGGGTATTGCAGGGTGCCCACCTTCAAGATGGTCAATAATCAGTCGCAGCTCGGCGTCGGCAGGCTGTTTGGAAACGAGGTCGGACGTAGTGAATGCTCCAAGGAAGCTATCGTCGTCGGTGGTATCTGACGAAGGAGGGCCGACGGGCGCGCAGGACAGGCTATTAGCATCGGTATGCTTTCGGCCAGACTTATAAATAACATCGAAATCGAACTCCTGCAGGCGCAATATCCAACGTGCTAAGCGGCCACAAGGATCCTTTAAGTTTTTCACCCAACACAACGAGTGATGGTCAGTGATGACACGAAACGGCCGCCATAAAAGTACGGGCGGAACTTGGCAGTGGCCCATACGACCGCCAAACATTCTTTTTCAGTGGTGGAATAGTTGCACTCAGCACGGGAAAGTGCACGGCTGGCGTAGGCAATTACTTTCTCGACCCCGTCTTGGTGCTGAACTAGAACTGCACCAAGGCCGACGTTGCTCGCATCCGCTTGTAACTCTGTGTCGGCATCGTCGTCGAAATGTGCCAAGATCGGGGGTGACTGGAGCCGGTGTCGTAACTCGTCGAAATCCATCTGCTGCTCGGCGCCCCAGGAAAATGATGCGTCATCTCGGATCAGGAGTGTCAGAGGGCCGGTCGTCTCGGCAAAGTTTTCGATAAAGCGACGATAATAGGAGCACAGCCCCAAAAACCGTCGGACGGCTTTTTTGTGGGCGGGGACGGGAAAGTCAGCAATGACAGCACGTTTTTCAGGGTTCGGTCGGACGCCATCAGCACTCACGATCTGCCGAAAAAACTTCAACTCGGTGAACTCGAAGTGGAATTTTTGAGGCTTGAGAGAAAGGTTGGTAGACCGGACGGCTTCGAGAACAGTTCTCAGGCGGCGCAGGTGTTCCGTGAACATCGGTGAAAAGATTATCACGTCGTCGAGATAAACAAGGCATGTCTGCCACTTGAGACCTGTCAGCACAGTGTCCATCATCCGCTGGAAGGTGGCAGGAGCACAGCAGAGCCTGAATGGGAGGAGGCGGAATTCATAGAGCCCATCTGGTGTTACGAAGGCAGTTTTCTCACGGTCCCTCTCATCAACTTCGATTTGCCAATAACCACTCCTGAGGTCAATGAAGGAGAGGTACTTGGCTCGGCGAAGTCGGCCGAGAGAGTCGTCGATCCGTGGCAGCGTATAGACGTCCTTTGTCATACTGTTAAGTTTCCTATAGTCAACGCAGAAACGAAGTGTTTCGTCTTTCTTTTTAACGAGGACTACAGGCGACGACCATGGGCTGCTTGAAGGTTGATTGACGCCATCGGCGAGCATCTCCTTGACTTGCTGTCGGATAGCGTCTCTCTCCCAAGGACACACGATAGGGCTGCTGATGGATGGCTCGAGTGCCTTCATGCGTGATAATCCGGTGTTTAATGACCGACGTTTGCTGCACTTTAGGCGAAGACACGAAGCACGCACGGAACTCCAACAATAGATCCTGGAGTTGCCTCTTTTCGGCGGTGGGAGAAAGGCTAGAATTAAAGTCGACAGCTTGTACAGCATCATCCGGTTCGGTGCTAGGCGTAGATTCCTCGGAAGCAAAACATTTGGCGACTTCCTGCAGATGGTCGACGTACACAATGACAGTGCCACGGAACAGATGTCGATGTTCATTGGAGGAATTGGTGACAAGCACCTCCGTCTCTCTGCCACGAAAGAAACAAATACCTCTTGCCACAGAAACTCCCGAGGCGAGTGAGATGGAGACATCAGGCTCAACAACCCGGAGGCCGTGATGTGGCTCGTCACAGGCAACTCTGGCGAGGATGCTGGCGCATGGTGGCACTGTGAGGCTATCATCGGCGACTTGCAGCGTGGAGTGGGACCCGCGGTACTCATGCTTTTCAGTGGCCAGTTTGGCGGAAAACGTAACCAAGCGGTTCGGTAGATCTATAGTGGCACCGTGCTCATGAAGGAAGTCGATGCCAAGAATAACATCACGAGAGCATTCGCGTAGAACAAGAAACGTCGTGACAAATGTGCAGCCTTGCACCGTAACCCGGGCTGTACGCATACCCAGTGGTGCAAACACATGTCCGCCTGCCGTACGTGTGTCTCGTCCATTCCATGGCATCATCACTTTTCCCAGTGTCCTTGTAAGCCGCCCGCTAAGGATAGACGAATCGGCTCTCGTATCAACTAAAGCGCTGATCTCCTTCGTGTCGACGATAACAGGGATGTCCAGGGAGACCCGGCCAAGACCAGGGCCTGTCGACGTCGGTTCGGAGTGAAGTGAGTGGTGTGGCTACGGAAGCTGGACGGCAGCTGGGTGGTCGGCGTCGGGACGATTCAATGCCGACGGCAGGTCGGGCTGAAGCGAGCGGTGCGGCGGTGGAAGCTGGGCGGCAGATGTGTGGTCTGCGTCGGGGCGATTTAAGCGACACGACGGTGATAACTGGTCGGTGATGCGGACGGCTTCGGGGCGATCTGGTCAGTGCGGCGAAAACTGAACAGGAATTCGGCGTTCGACGTCGGAGCGAATCGGACGGTGTGGCGGTGGAAGTTTTTGGGGGAATCGGTGTGCGGAGACCTCACCCCCAAAGGTCGCCGGAGCTAGTTTTCCCGACGAGGGTTCGAGGAACCAGTCCAGCGGTATACCTTGGCCCAGAGGGCGAAGAGCGACGAGGCGAAGGCGAGCACGACTCACCACGAGGAGAATGCGGCAAACTACGCTGGCGGGTGACGTGTTGGGCGATGTCCTGAGGCCGCTGACGAGGCTGTGGACGAGGGCTGTCTGGAGAAAATCCTCTAAGACCCATCTGGCGATAAGGGCACCGCCGCTAGAGGTGACCTGCCTTACCACAGTGGTAGCAGAGACGGCGGTTATCTGGGACGCGCCAGAGATAGTCTTCCGGGCAGCGGTTCCGCAGCATGCCAGCGACTTGAGGTGGTGTGTAAAGCGAAGGCGTACGAAGCAGGGCTGGGAGGCGTGTGACATCAGAATAAGTCATCGGCTGGGTGAGGCCTAGGGGTGGCGGTGGAACGACTGCACGTATCGGTGGCGTGAGTGCTTTCTCGACCTCCTCACGGATGACGCTGGCCAGAGAAGACGCGCCAGGAGTAAATGTCCCATAAGTTGCTGGATCTCCTCGTGAACCACAGTGCGAATGAGGTCGCGAAGGGAGCTCAGATCTGCCTCGGGATTGTAGTCGGTGCGGTCAGTCGGCGGTAGTGGGGAGATGGAATTCAGTGGCCGAGCGTACTGGCTGCATCGCTGTTGTAGCCGTTTCTCCATATTCACAGCTTCAGTCAGAAACGCCGCGAAGGTGGTGGGCGGGTTCCGCACGAGGCCGGAAAAAAGCTGGTCTTTAACTCCGTGCATCAGGTGCCGCACCTTTTTCTCCTCACTCATGGACGGGTCGGCTCAATGGCAGAGACGCATGACGTCTTCAACGTACATTGCGACCCCTCCGTTCGGACCCTTAACTCGAGAGGGCAGGGCGCGCTCGGCGGTCACTGTTGGCCTACGTACCGAGGAGCTGGCTTCGGAAGACCGGCCACGTAGAGAATGTGGCCTCGCGGTTCTCGAACCATGTCCGAGCAGCGTCTTCAAGGCTGAAGTAGACGTTCCGCATTTTCGCAGCGTCGTCCTAGCCATTAAACATCGCGACCCTTTCGTAGTGAGCTAGCCAGTCCTCGGTGTCTTCGAACTGCTCACCGTGAAATGGCTTCGGGGCACGTGTGGTCTGAAGAATGAGACAGGACGAATAGGTGGAAGGGACATATAATATGTGAGGCTTCCCAAAAAACAAACAAAATATTGTGCCTCTGCCGGGTGGAAGGGACAGAGCGTAGTTGAGTCTAATTGGAGTTGACTCCCCGCACCACTAATGTATCACGGGTGGGTGGAAGGGACAGTCGTGGTACGGGCGGGCGGTGTCGTTGTCATAGCTAGGGTCTCTTCGTCAAGAGGGAAGGACTCGGGAGGCAGGCCTCGGAGCCGCCAGCTTGTACGATGAACAGGAGTGGCCACGAGAGGCGGCCGCGTCGGGTCTTTCTGCAGGAGAAGGGATCATCGATGGCACCTCCACCAGTGTCACGACTCAAGCCACAGGGAGCCGTGAAGGTACACGTAGACGAGGACCCGAGAATAAGGTCGGCTTCTAGTCCCGACCGCAGAAATAGAACCAGCGCGCCTCTCGAGCCAGTAACCACTTCGTCGTCGTCGGCACCAAGCACGGCAGTCGCGCGGCGCTAGGCACGTGGCACTATAGTTAGGGCTCTATCACATACTGTGGAGTATCTAGAGTAGTGTGTTAACAAATATATGCGAGATTAACAAGGCGAAAATCAAGGGATTAGTAGTTAAGCTAGGAGCAAAGTGCAGATACACGAACGGCGGTTCGCAAGGTAAGCCGCAGACAACAGCCAATTGAGGCTACCTCGTCACACCCTTAGGAGACCTTAATTGTCACCTCAAATATATATTTTTTTGATTTGGGTGGATTCGGGCGCGTTGGGGGAGAGGCTAAAGGGTGGAGTCTTGCTTATTAGCAGTGTAATGCGCGGGAATTAGTTGGAATACAGTCAAGCAATGTAAGTTACAGTGCTTTTAACATGTGTTAGGAAGTAGTAAGGTGTAGTATGATAGATGAATGGTTTTTAAAATCCAGTTAGGGGAAGGAATAAAAGTGGTAAACACTACTTACGCGCTTTCACGGCGCGTAAGTAGTTTTGAAGTGTCCTACGCATTTGTTTAATCATCTCTGAGCACGTTTCTTGCAGTTGCGGCTGTGGAGTTTTTCATCACGTCATGTTTGTAAGCCAGCCCAATAAAGGCCTCATTCAGAAGGTTATCGCTATCTTCTCTATTCCATGATTGCTGTCAACACCACGTGACAATTTATTATTGGAAACTGAAAGTCATTTGCAAGTAATACACACGAAGTTGATACGTTGGTTTCGAAACTAGCCTCAAAATCCGCAATACAAAATTTACCTAGATGACAGATTCTCTATCTATTTAGGGTGTTGGGAATGAATCTGTATTTGACTACATCAGTGCAGCAGGTGTAACTCTAAATTTTGATGGATAGTTCATTTCACTTAAAACGCAGTAAGGTGAGTATGTCTACAAAAGGCTCTAATTTTCTGCTATTCATTGTCAAAACTCATCAAGTTGGTTCTCTATGGCAGCCTACGAAATTCTTTGCTACTGAAGTATAAAGTTTAAAGGCAAGATTTTGCTATGCAACGAACAATTGGGCAGCTGCGTACAATATGTGTCTCTAATGCATTCCACACTTGACGCTCAATTAAAACTGATGACCAAGAACGCTGCCATGGTTTATCTGTTGTGCAGACAACAAAAAAGAGCAAGCAATAATTTAGAAGATACCAAGCCCCCCCCCCCTCCCCCCTCCCTGTCTGCCAAAGAAACTTTGGGGAGAAACCATAGGATGTGGATCATTCAGACTTGGCACCGCGCCACTCTAATCAAAAACAGTGCTCTGTGCGAACACAGTGCAGAACAGAGGCTGATGCCAATAACAGGCCGTTAAAAGGGGTGTCCGTATACCATTAACGGAAATAAGAAAGCAGTTGCTGAATAAAATCCACAAAAGCCCAGCCATACAGCTTTGCATAGGAGCAAATGTGATTCACAGTGAAGGTAGTACCACGGGTTAATTCATATTCTCTTCAAATCAATTGAAATAAAATTATGATTTCATAGTTACCACGAACACGTGGGAAAGAGCGAGACTGGCACAAGGACTTATATTTTAAGCAGCCTGACGAGATTCTGTACCTCTTCACGCGCAAGGGCAGGAGTTGCTTTAAAAATCAAATGTACTATATACAAAAACCTTGTTAGAATTGTAACATAAAACAATCCCACTTTCTTGAGTGCGTACAACTGAACGTAAAGAAATAAACAAACCACTTCTGATTCACAAACCTAATTGCACGAATTAAAAGAAACATATACAAGCAAAAACCAAACACGAAATTATTACAATATCTCCGCCAGCCGTTTTATATAGAATAGAAGTCGGTGCAACAGAGTATCTGAGAGGTTCATTACATGAGTTTCATTTTGATGGATGTTTTTTTATATAAAACACAACACGGGATAACGGTAGTTAGTACTGTTAAATATAACGTTCCAATATTCTGAATTTTTTGTCGAATATGTGTGCGAATTCCCGTGAAAATCTGCTTTTATTTCTTTAAAATTCCCATTACTTTGTTTCATTTCTCACTTAATTTTATAGCCGATATTTGTAAAACTTGCTGATTTTAAATGAACCAAACTTTTCCAGTATAGGAGCTGCAAGGTCATATATCGCAGCATTAGATATTACACTTGCAATTTTGTTTCGGAATCATGCCAGCTTCTCAATGCTTGCAAAGGTGTGGTCCCACGTATTACACTTCTGCGTACGCGACGGATATAGCTGTTACTAGAGAAACAGCCCACTTGCTTCTGTCTAGCACCTGCTTTCGTGACGATCGCTGTCGGATGTCAGAAGGCCATGGGCCTTCTGTGCTTTTTCCCCTGAAAACCCGCGGAAGCATGGTGCACTGCGGACCGACATGCCGGACAACTTTCGCATCCACGAGCAAAATAAATTGCCAGGCAAACCAATAGTTTCCAGTCGCTTCACGGCTGCGTCTTCAGCTTTCAGAGCTTCTGATTCGTAGGCTCTACGTTCATTGTACGAAAATCTGTTTAATGGGAGCGTTGCGGCGTCATATTTGATCTCCAGTTTGAAGAAAGTAATGCTATTCTTAAAAGAAGTTAACTACACATCGGCGTACGCTGTTACATTCTTCTAGTTTCTTCTAATCCGCTTGCAAAAAGGGGTTCCACTCATTCAGAAGCATTACCAGTACATTGGTTTGGGTGCATTTGGAAAGTGAGCGCACTGTAATCCTGATTCTCTTTCTCAACCACAAGCCTCTCTTTCTCAACCACGCGGCTTGTTGTGCCGAGGAGAGAATGTAATTTTATCTATATACCGTTTTACTTGGAGCAAGCAGGAGAGGAGAAAAATACTCTCTAACCAGATTCACTGCGCCGGCCTATTGTTGCCAGTAGAGAGTGGGCTGTGCGATATCACGCTTCATGCATAGCAGAGTGGCCTCCACCTTAGGATATTGTCGTTTGAGAGACTTAAATACCTTTGTTCGCGAACCATTTAGTGTTAATGTCATCGGGAGAGCAGTTAGTGATCGTGGATGGCACAATAATGAAAGAAATCGCAAGATAATTGCCGAGAACGTATGCGGGAAGCATGCAACGACAGTACGAGTACTGCTTTGATATGCTTCTGCATCGCCGTTTTCAAGTCCATGCTGATTTAATTCGTGTATTAACGTTTTGTGTAAGCAAGACAGATTTAGTACCAATGAATATGATGCACATTTTACTTCCTCCGCCATGTAAACACGCACGCCGCGCCGGCCGTGCATCCCGCATGCCCTCCGCGCTAACAGTATACGATGGTTTCTTCTGCCAGCGCCAGAAGAGCGCGGTAACATCTGCTCACTTAAACAATAAGCCGAGAGCAAAAAAAAATGTTTTTTGTGGATCGCTGACCCATGGTGTTGATAACTGAAACACGAACAAGTTTTTCAGCAGAGCCAGCTGCCGCTGGTGCGGCGCGCGGCTCATCGTCTGCACGCTGGCTCCGCTGCTAAGGCTTCAACGAAATTTGCATCTTTCTTTTAATGATACAATGGGATCGGCAGTAAGGCGTAAATGTTCGCCGCGAGAGACCACTTACTCTAGCGCTGAGTAAATACAAAGAGCCGGCGGATGCGCCTTCGATGCGAAACAATTTAAGCCTAGGGCCGACTGGAGAGCCGCGCTCGGCGAAAGGGCCGTCGTCCGCCGCACCAGCGGGCGGCGCCGCTTTCGTAAGCGCTACTGTATGTGCTGCGAATTTGTTGTCTTCTTTCATGGTGTAGCTGAGAGCGCACGTTTTTCTACGTTTTGCTCAACAGTACATCGTGCAAGCGATGCTGCTACGACGGGACGGGGATACGATGTTGCTGCTCCGCCGGACGTACACAAAGGCTGCATAAAAACGTTGATGAATGGTACTTTAGATTCTATTATGTGCTGTTCTTGAACCGTGGTTCAACTTGAAACTATACATTGTTGAAGCAGGACAGCTCGATCGTATGATTTTCGCACTAGGTCGCCGGCGCACCACAAGCACGCATGCATTCGCCAAGCTCTGTACGCGATAGCACCGGTCAGGGGCGGTCGTGACGCTGGGGCTAAGTCGACCCGGCCTTAACTTGGTAGCGTGCAGAGACTCCGAATTTATGAAGGATTGAATCTTCGAAGTTGGTAAAATATATACAAGCAGGTTTAATGGCACTTTGAGAAAACTTATTTACATGAAAAAGAAGGGTATATCAGCAAAATGGCAAGCGTTAAGAGTCCATAGCGAGAAGCGAGAAGCGTCTGGATGAGCCGTTTACCCAGGGCTCAGAGCCTCATTTCGTGCTCTGAAACGTCCTTAAAACCCCCTATGTCCAGCCCCTCTTTGAAGATGCTGACCAACCAGTTCCAGGGCACGCCCCGCAGATATCGGCATCCAATCGAACACATCACTGCGCTGATGGTCTGATGCACTGACTGGTCCGGTATTGTTTCGTTGGGCGTGATCACTTGTTGGTGGGTAGAGCTTGGGAACGGCGAGGAGGTACATTTCTATTCTTCTGCAAAGATCCGATATGGTGTTCCGGCAAGTGTATTTCCTTCTTAGAAACCCAAGTGCACGTGCGCGCCACATACTGCTCCCAGCATTGTCTCTTTCCGGCAATTGCAAATCTTTCCTGCATTCCCGGGAATTCCTCTAATGGCCGTATTTGTCATGGTCCTTTCTTGTCCTGTACGTCAGCGGACGTGTCACTCTGTCGTCACCTTTGGACAATATGCCTTCCTCACTTGACAAAAGCGCCTCTCGACGGGAAGGTTGAACAGTTGAACAAAGCACTTCCGGCTATTTCCCACAGGGCGACATTTCTTTTTACTTTTCTTGAGGTTCGCTTGACAGGGCCAATTTGGCATTTGCAGGGTCTCGACAAAGCAAAGCAGGCTCACACAAAAAGATTCATGGTAACAGGCTCACTTAGAGCCCTTGCACCAACAGCACATATCCACAGCACATATCCATGCCCACAGGCGAACAATAGTGCGCGCAAGTGCGGACCATGCGCGGTCATAACAGCCTCCTCCCCCGCCAGAAGAGTCACGGAGGGCAGCAGTCGCAGCTGCTGCATGAAGAGACGACTTAATGGCCTGCACATGAACGCTTGAAGCTCGCTGTTGCTTGTCGCGTTGTCTTGATTGTCGTAGGCCAAATTGCTTGAGCTGTCTCTGAAACTCAACCACATGTCTAAGCAAGCACTCGGCTCCCGTCTGAAGAGACCAGGTGAAAAGAAAACTGCCATCGTTGTCCGAGAAAACCCTCACACTCAAGACGTTCAGGACCCACGTATGCCTAGAAAACCAAACGTGCTGCTTTACATAGTCGCACATATACAAGCGCACGAAAAAAAAAAAGAACCTGAGTATCAATTTGGATACATGGTGAGGGGCACCTCGGACCGTTTAGAAACAGCGGCTAAGCGCGTCCGCATTCCCATTCAACTTCCCCTTTTTGTAGGTTATTTCAAAATTCTACTGCTGTAAAATCAAGCTCCATCTCATAAGGCGACTGTTCTTCGA
>JAJIZL010020593.1:1409-35486 GCA_023969395.1 Amblyomma maculatum | reverse complement strand
ATATGGTGCACCTATCGGCAGATTTCTTTTTTTCGTAGTGCTGTTCGGAAGCAGTGGTCATTCTTGACTTCCTGCAGCAGTTGTTGAGAGTCTCATGTACCTATTCTCCAAATCACACTAACAAAATGCAGCGAAGCCCAACTGCCAAAGAAGTAATAATTTACGTTCTGAAGTTCATTTTGAAGGTGTGCTGTTCTCTCAGAAATATAGCTAAGTTGCTGAAAACACCCATTTTTAAGCTCGGCCTTCCTCTACTCATTTTACAGTTGATAGCATTGGCATTTCCAAACCTTTCAGGATTTATGACTGGATTATTTGGTGATATGTTTTCCAGAAGGTGGGAGAGTTTGCCATCAAATTTGAAAATCTGCTATAGGAGCTCGGTGTTCAAACTCCAGTCGATTTGCTTGAAGAAGTTCCACACTTGAAGTTCAGGAGAAGCCATATCAAGTAGTACCAAGCTTTCATTGCTGCTGAAACCCAGCGAATGGAAACAGAACAGTGGGAACACAAAATGAGCACGTGTAACTGACCAAGGGCGATCAGAGATTGAAACTAAGCTTTTCTTGGCCCCTAGCTGAAGTTCGAGGCTGACATTTGACTGATTCATCATCTGAGCTGAACTGAGAGCTAGTAAAATTGTCTTCAAGAGACTTCGCTACTGCTCTCATAAAAAGAAAACTATAGTAGAAGCAGCAGAATCGTGTGAATGGCGCCAAAGACCTCTTTATTTCGAATAATTTTTAAATGTCGCACTGTGCCAGAAAGAACAAAAAAAAAAAAAAAAAAAAAAAAAAAAACAAAAACTATGGTGCTCACAATAGCCCCCCTGCGGTGGTTAAGTGGTTAAGATGCTAGATTACTGTGCCGGAGTACCCATGTCCGAACCCAATCGCTGGCGGCTGCTTTCCATAGACCTCCACTATGGCACCCATTTCTGTCTTTCCACTTTGACTCCCTCCTCCCTTCCCTTACGGCCCAGTTCAGGTGCCCACAGAAACAAGTGACAGATTCTGTGCCTTTCCATCCCTGTGAACTAGTTACTATAACTACTTTTGTCATACTATCTGCCTAAATGGGGCTACATGTTCCAAACACGAAAATTTACGTCTGCCAGTGTGTGAGAACCATCATTCAGATATGAACGATTGGCTTAAAGCGGTCCTGAAAGGTATAAGCCCTAATCCCTTAATTTGTTCCGGTATTATCTCACACATAATCATCAGCATACAACCATAATCTACCACATTGTGCCTAAGACCACCCAACATGGGTATAAAGCTCTGTTTTAACCAAGCTGTATGAACGTGGAGTAGCACGTCTGATACTGGATCCAAGGGTCTCGGAGGGTTCTATTCCACCTCACCCTCTCACCTCAAAGGAGCTGCCCGAGTTAGCAGCTCCAGATAGCGTCGTCCTCTCTTTTCTCGATTCTTTGTCTCTTTTGCGCTTTTCCACAATATGAGCTCCAGCCAGTTCGGCCATATCATGTGGCCTCATGACATCGCAGAACCAGACAACCAATCAGTGCATGGCCATGTCACCTGCCAAAGGCATGGTTGTGATTTTTCTCAAGGGTGACGCCTTTTACGCCACCGCAATAAAGCAACCATTCTACAATAAGTCACTTCTTGTGGAGCACTTTTCACTACTGCTGCTGCATTGTATGATATGGGCAGTTCAAATTATGTCCCCTCTGTAAAGAGCAGTTTGTTTGCACAGCCTCCTATCCGATGTGGATGTAGGCTACAATACAGCACACAACAGCGGTAGGGCAGACACATTAAAAAACATGGCAGCCCTTACGAAAGCCAGCTGCTCTTTCAGCTGATAGAAAGTCCAAGATTTTCCCAATTCTATTATCTTGTAGGCAATGGACAGTAACCCGATCAGTTTAAGTTTGCAAGTGCTTGACAGCCCCTTTTTTTATAGATTATGGTACTGTTAGGATCCTTCCAAGATTTTAATACGCTTGAGGTCGTGAGGCACTACACACACAAAGCAAGCAGTTTTTCTAGCACAATCTCCCTACCACTCTTCAAAGATCTGCAGGTGCCTATCCATACCAGCCGATTTCCCTCTTTGCATTGCTTCTAAGGCTTTTTTACTTCCTCCATGACCAGCATGACGTACAACCTGCTCACATTACTGCCCGTCATCCTGACTGCTTCAGGGAAATGTCATCAGCAAATTGCAGATTACTGAGGTATTCTCCATCTACTCTTATCCCTGAAGGCATATCACCTAGCACATAGTACAATAGATGCTGTCAAGAGAGTACAAGAAGTGGCCGATTCCATGCCATGTTACCTAAGACAATGCCATGTTTTAGACACCATCACACACAGATAACATTTTCTCGGAGAACCACAGCTGTGTTACCTCCACAAGGGATCAAGTTTTCTTCTATATGACAAACTCTCCAATAAATGTCAGGCCTGTTCAGGTATTAATCTGTTACTTTAATTCGCAAGGCTAGAAGCTAGACTGGCAAAAAATTGCAGTCACACATTTGTGCGTCCCACCTCCCCCCACTGCAAATCATGTGTTCCAAACCACCCAGAATGATTTTCAAATAATAGCATATCAGCAAATGCAAGGGTGACAATATACAACAAGATTAAATACATTGCAAGCAAGGTGTTTTAAACTTAACTGGGAGCACGCTCTAAACCTGTGGAAGCAGTGAGAGTATCCATTTGGTCACATCAGTCACAGCTCACTGCACTACTGAGGTGGCGGTGTAATCGAACTGGCGGAGGGAACTCGTTCCTCGCCGCCAAGAATTCGTTGCCTCTGCAGATGTAAATAAATGAGAGTAATACTGGAATTACATTTAGTTTGCATAAATTCAGCAAACTCACTCACAATAGAATTTGGTTCGAGTAAAGCAAGTGAGAGTGCCTGCTGCAGAAGGAAAAAGGTAGCAACGAGACTGGCTGTCAATGCTAGCACAAATACAAATATTTAGCACGCTTACAAAACACTGAAATAGCAACAAAGAGAATCTAAGTTAAATCACTTGTGCAGTAAGTGCCCAATATGCTGCGGCTTGCATGGAACTGCAATGGAGAGTGCTTATAGCAGCAACTGCCAAGCTCTACGACAGGATTACGAGGTACTCTCAATGGTGCCTCACTCTCCCACAAAACATGCCAGCTCAGATTAATTATTGCTCTCTTTTCAAATAAGGTGTCAATGGCCTTGGCAGCAGCTTGAAGCCAAGCACTGCCAACTATTTATGTTGGAGCAGGCAAAAGATATATATATTAGGGAACTCTGCGGTAGCAACATATATCCAAAGTGTTAAATCTATATAAACAAGCTCAGTGAGTTCCACCAATGCAGTTATTTCGGCAGTAAAAGGACAGATATTGTCACAGGCATGAACCTATGCTAGCTGAGGAGTAATGAAGTTACCCTCATTGCTGCATACACCGAAATAAGTGTACTTGACAGTGGAAGGTCTGAGAAAATAAGCACATGAATTCGGTCATGTATATAACCACACTTTTGTAGCCATTTCATGCTGTGCAGTAGGCTTGTTGCACTTCGGGCTTGTTGCACTTCGAGGTTCAGTCCGCACAGGGCCTACTTACGTTTAAACTATCTCTCAGCTGGCCAGCAGCCCCCCTTTTAGCAGTCCGCAGATATTACTCATGTATTGCAGTACTACCACGTATGGTCTGTACAGATGAGTGCCACTTACCTTCCAACAGTTTTCCGAAAGAAGCCCGACATTTTCTATGGGCCGAGCCGCTCCATCGGTTGAAGCTGCGAGGAAGGCAATAAAACCCCGATTATAAACCAGCGCGTTCACGCTGGCGCACGCAAAAATGCCTTATACTGCCCAAAAAAATATAAGCGAACTCAGAAATAGTTTTACGTTATCTTTTAGTCGCCTCATATGTCCCAATACTCCAGTGCATCCGGAAGACAACAGCAACCGGCGACCGATCGGTGCACAGCAGCAGGAATGGAAGTTGTTCCAAGCGAAATGAAACGAGATCGTGGACGCCATTACGCAGTCTCGTCGTCTCCTCACGCCTTCGCCCGGAGACTGTCGCGCGATTACGCCACGTCAATAATTGAGGATAACGCATGCTTGCGCTGCCGTGCAAAAACTCGTTAAAGAAGCTGCAATGAAGGCGATGGCAGAAAGACGACAAATACTTTACTTAGAGTTCGCGGGCATGTATGTACTACGACTCACCGCAGTCAGTAGGACTGCACCGAGGGCTGCGCCCTTGAATTTAAGGCTATATTCCACGAACTGAATCCGCATTTCACCGAGTTTGCATCTACCGGGATGATGGCCCGCGAACTGCAGCAGACCGACGCATGAAAGACAACCTAGGGTGCCTAGGGCTCGCAAAGCGCAGATGCTCGTTGTCTGAAAAGCGCGCCAGCCTTCCTTCTTTACTTTGGGCGGCTCAGTGAACATCTGGGTTTGAGGCTTACTTCTAGAAAAAAACAACCACTAAAACTTATTTGACGTCACATCCGTCCAGAAGAGCAACTTATCCTCCTTTCCACTTTGGTCCTGGGCGCGCATGCGCAGTTCACGGAGCCGGCTCTCTGCAAGTTCAGCTATCGTCAGGCGAGTTCGTTCTTCCGAGATTAACTGAAAATCCGCGGTAGAGTTTGCCGCGGCTACTACAGCAAGATAGAAACACACACGTGCGCCGTACAGCAGCCGTCCTGACTCCCGGCGAGGTGCCCAGAAAGCGACGAGTTCATCGATAACATCACGATTGAAGAAAACAGCATCCAACGCACGCTTTCCTCTTAAGCGCGGTAAAAGAATCTGCAGTGCTATGAATCTCACGACCATAAAGACAGCTAAATTAGCCTCTAGCTAGCGCATACATTGACGTAACAACTCACGTTTGAAAGATCGTTCATATGCATATACTCCGGCGTTCGCAAAGAGCACGACCACCGTACAACTACTGAAACAACCGCAAGCACGATTCGCTCAGCGCGAAACGCGCTCTGTCCGCCATGTTTAGACAGCAAAGTTAAAGTAGTCTGCATCGATGTTGACTTCGGCGAAGCCGTCTTCGCGAGACTGCTTATAACTGCTTCGCGAGAATTGGAACGCGTCCCAAGATGGCGGCTGCTCGCGTAGCCGTCTAAGTAGACGTCTACGAGGGGGTATTGGAACGCACCCAGTGTGTCGACCGCGCCGCGAAATGCATGGGAGCGAGGGGCCGCTTTTGCGATGACGGAGGCGCCGCAGCGCAGAGGGCGCCACCAGCAACTGGTGTGTCAGCCGTCCGAGCGCCCGCGTATGCGCGCTGTGCGGCTGGGCGGATACCGCGCGGACTGTACGTTCTTGTTTGCTTGTGTGTCGTCTCGAGCTGTTCGCGACAAGATTTTACTAATATGCCGGTTAACGGTGCTCAGTACTGTTAGCAATCACCTAATTTATTTTCCATTTTGGCCGTCGGCAGCACCTCGAGGAAACAACATGACAGGAGTTGGCTCCGAAGAAAACAGCTTGGAGAGGGCCGGCGTACGACTCGCACAGCACGCTTCACTCGCCGTACAGCTTGCTTTAGCATTCCTAAAGCACCTAATTCACGTCCAGGAATGTAGTCGTTTTGAAAAGAGGGCAGTTTGGAGGCAGGATGTATGAAGAAGTGAAACATACAACACGTGCGTTCGAGCGCTGACTAAAACTGGTCACAGTAACCTCATTATCAAAACAGTCCAAAATGGTATATTCCGTTGTTTCCCACGCCAACTATGCCGACTACAGTACGTCACTGAAGCCACAAGAGAAGTCGGCATTCAGTTGGAATGAATTAAATGTGGCATGGAGGTAGAGATGACCTAATTGTTCAAGAAAATGTTTCCATTCTAAGGTACGCAAGCCACCGGTAATATGCAAGTCATTGCCTCCAGAAAATCGCTCTAGTCCTGTTTTATGTACATACAAAATAAAAAAAAATGAATAGCTTTGAAAAAGAAATAACGACGGAAAATAGAGGACGCAGAGGCTATAGGGTATACGCAATTATTCGCTTCCGCTAGATCATCCTTCTGCGAAAGAGAGGTTGTGAGGCCGGCATGGTTTCTCACCACGAACAAAAATAGTGTTATAGGTTCGAAGCTAGGTCGCAATTTACTCAAAAATTTGCCTTGATGCACGGTCCTTTTCGGCTGCTTTGCACTTCAGATTTTGAAAACTTCCTGTAAACTGTGAAGGTTCAAAAAGTTTACCTACTTGGAGCACCAGAATAGCTCCCACTTGAAGCAATAAAATTTATAGTGTTTTTGCGGCTTCGCTCTTTGCGAAGTAAGCGAATCACGACAAGAGTTCCCAAAAGGAAAATAATTAAATTCCCTTGGAAGTATTGCACGTGTAATATCAACCTTGTTAACAATTATAGTCTGGTTAGTACTGCAAAGAGCACCCGCGGCAAGTAGCCCGATTATATATAGTCCGGTAAGCAGTACAGTTGCAAGTATATCCAGTCGATTACTCATATTTCATACCACACACTCAAAGAATAAACACGTATTATGTCCGCATTTGATTTCGGCATTATTTTAATTGCTTGCGTATTAGGTGTTCGTCATCTTTTTCGCATTTTTTCGCTTTCTCTCGGTGCGCGCCAAGAACTGCATCATACCTGCCAATTCGACGCGTAATTATCAGTGCTTTTATTTTTGTTTGTTTGCTCTGTACCATTTGATGCCAGTAAAGCGTCCGCACTCAAGTGCCCACTATGAACGTATTACGTATGTGACAGTTTTAATTTTTGACATTTTATTTGAAGTAATGCCGTAGCTGTACTTGATTTTTGTTGTTTTTTTTTTCATCTATAAACAGCTGGTTCACCCTTTGGTTAGTGGCACGCAAACAAATATCCGTGATATACGTATATGTTAACGAACATGGAATAAATCCTTGAGTCGCGTATACCTTGTTTATTTTTTTTTGCCGGTAAATACCACAGTGCTTTAAATTAGTACGGTAGTGAATAAATGTGTTTTGCTCGCACACTGTATTTGTAATTTATATAAGCGGTGATTAGGGCACATAAAGAACACCGATTAAAGAGATATATTACAGATTAGTGACGATTTAAGATAAACGTTGTTATGTATTAATAAGCGCGAGCTGCAAAATGTAAGCAGGTGTTCGTAAATAAGGTTTGTAAAAAATAAGTGTTCCTAAGGAGGCATTACGAAGCCCCGATTCGCATGTACACTGTTTTTCTCCGCGTGTTAATAGCGCTCCTGGGCAGTAGCCTTTATTCCCTTACGGGAAACACGAATGCAAAACACCACGCTTCGTTGCAAACATTAAGTACAAATTGCTCATCTGGACGATTTGTAACTGTCCGCAGGAAGAAATATTGAGAGTTTCAGATGGCGATTCAAACATAGCGCGCTGCTCCGAAGGACTACCCAAGCGTGCCCAATGTCTCCAGAAAAAACGGCAGGGATCAGTTTAAGCCCCTGGAATAAGTCGCCTCTTTATTAATTATTACACTAATTGCGTAGCGTCTGAAAATCGCTTCAAAGAGAACCGCACCCCTCCTCTGTACCCCCGATATCCCGCGGCCGCTACGCGCCGAGCGGCGAACGTGGCACCCCTGTTGCATGTCGCGCCCTCTCGCGGGAGTCGGTTCTTGTCATCGCAAAAGCGGCCCGCTCTCCGGCGCCGGTCGTCACACTGCCCCAGCATTCTACTTCCGCCATGGCTTTTGTGTCACGTGATTGCGCACCCAGGGATTGCAAAAATATTCTCCCTTCGCCAGCAGCAGGGACAGCGCCTCTGGCGCTTTGTTTTGCTACGTGCCGGAGTGTGCGGTAGGCGCGATTGTGCGGCGCAAGTGTGTCGAAGTGACAAGAAATGCTGGTTCTTTCGGCGTGGTAGTCTCCACGGTGCCTCAGCTGCTATGCCAGCATGAGCGAGCTGTCGCCGGACGAGGTAAGCGCACTTTGCGGTGGTCATCGAGGCTTGCAAGTCATCGCCGTGTGACTGGAGAGGTTGTTACTCCAGGGGAGCTAGCTGCCCTTGGATCTCGGTGTAGCCCTCCGATTCGCTCCTACCCGGCGCAAATGTGCCTTCTGGCTCCATGCTTTGAGCGGTCAGCTGGGGCCACCGTGTGACATCGTGCCCTGCAGTTCATTTTTGTGCTCGGTAGTGCACACTGTGCGCAAATAGTGCTGCCTGCATTTGAGTGATAAATTCGCGCTGCTCTTGAGTTAAAACGACGGACTGACGTTGTTAATAAAATAAAAGAAGCCACACAGACTACTTTGCATTTTTCAAGAGACCCAAAGTTGAGAACCAGTTTCTTTCCATAGGCCAAAACAATTTTTTCATCTATGATGACGCCGGTCCTGATAAAATGCTATTCATTGCATATCATGAACTATTTCTACGGCGAGTACTTCTGACGAAACGATTGATGAGCGATAGCACACTGCCAGAACGATCATCAGCCTAGCTACGTTATCTCCGCAAATGCTTTCCCCAAAAATTCATGACGGTTATCTTCACCCATGCCCATTTGTTGATTTTGTCTACAGTTCACAATTAAGCTCCCTCACGTTTGAAAAACCGGTCCCGCTGAGGGCGTGCCATTCATGATCCAAGAGTACTGGCATATGCGCACCACTCCAGCCTTATTTTACTAGCTTTTTCACTCACGTGGTTACCACTTTCAGCTTCTTGCTGGTTATTCTAGACAACAGTTTCATTTCAAGACAATTGAGCGTGACGTTTTTTTTTTTTTAATTCGTAGCCTCACTATTGTGATTTGCCTGTAGAAATCCTTTTAATTCATTTATTTTCGTACTCGGCAAGGCAATATCATCAGCAAAATCGCTGATTAATGCGGTATTTTTCATGAGCATTTATCTGTACTCCTTTGGATTCAAATCTCCACTAAACACATGGAGAAGGGATCTTGCTGCTTTTCCCACTTTTCCTCTATGGTGCAGCCATTGCCATACTTAGCAGCTGAGCCTAATGTTTTCACATTTGAGACAGGCAAAAATCTCCCAATTGTCAAATCAAGGGTTTTGCCTGCTGGTTTTAAGTGTAAGGAAACATCGTTTTCTATCCACGAGCGTTATTCGGCTAAGGTTCGCCCAGCTAGAAGAAACCTTTCACTTATGGTGAACAGAACAGCGCCCCTTTTAAGATTCGTTTCGGCAAGCTGCTCATAGGCAAAAAGGTTTTCATTTATGATGCAGATATGGATTACGTTGTTGAACTTAAACCATAGCGATTGCTGCAAACACCGAGGGCCCCACGCTTACCTCATTCCTAGCGCACTGACCCAATCGAAACCTATGCTGTGACTTAGGTTTTGCCGACAAATATTCCAAGTTATCTGCCCAAAAAAAGATTATGTTGAGACCCTTCTTGGCGACGACAGCACTGACATCGCATTATTTCTAACATCCCGTATGGATGATAACGAAATATTGCATAGCATTAAATCATTTCGCTCCTACTGTCGGGCAGGCGGCATTTTTGCTCTGATGAAAATAACCCTTTCTTCCACCCGGGTTGATAACAACGTCGTAGCGAAATATTGTGTATTAAATTTCATTTTGATAGACACATAGAAGCAAACCTCAACAAACTTCACCCTCATATATTTGGTATGTAGATGATTTTCTGGTGTTGCCAAAAATAGCACGTTGCTGATATTTTGAATGTGTTTAAGGAAGATGGCTTCAGACTGTCGTTTACTTTTGAACAACCAAAACAGCAAAAGCTCCAGTTTTCAGACCTCAACTTGCACTTTTTGCTCGATCATGTCTGCTGTCGTTTCGCTAACAGAAGCTCAAGACCTCTTAATTACTCTTCCACTCAATCGAAAACTGTGAAATATGGGGCTGCAGTTTCTTGTCTGAGGGCGACACACGTAAAATCATGCATGCATAGTGCTGAAAATACTTTTCAGGAACAGGTTGCTAGGTGTTGGGCCCAAGCCGCCCTCTCAAGTCTTTTGCGAGAGGCTCGTTAGTTCCCACATGGCCTGCAACAAGCGTCATTGAGGAAAATGAAAGGTTGCCGTAATTCTTTGCGCACATCAAATTTGGCACTGGCTCAAAGTGGATGTTATTTTTCCCACATCTGCCTCCTGCTTGTGCGCAGCTGTTCACAAAAACGGGCGGGTGCTACATCTCGTTCTGTCAGCAAAATATCTGGCGTAAAACATGTTAACAGATATGTTAAATGCTGCAAAAATGTTGCGTACCGAATTTCGATGCCCTGTGGCCACGCTTATATTGGACAAACTGGCCGATGCCTAACTTGGGCTTGCCTCATGGAACACAAGAAGGCCTTTAATCAAGACCGCTGTAACGTGGCCGACTACTGGTGAGATTGCAAAAGATTAGGAAAGTGCGCCAAAATTTGAGAATACTACTGTTCATTTTACTCAACCAAGCAAATTCACGTGCAACTTTAACTAAGCCTTAGTACATTGTACAATCAATTGACACATGTGCCGGCACTCCTTCAGTAACCCTGACAAGCCCTGAGATTGTATTCCTTGAGGACAGATTAGTTTTCCGCATGCTTGTTTTGTGCCAATGTTCTCTGCTTTGCTTCACGTTTTATCATGCGTGTGTTTTCACGCCCTAATCAGGATCCTTGATGCAGCATCGGATTTTTTTTCTCTCTGTATCTTCCCCATCTCTTGTGTTCTTAATGCTGCTTTTTCCGAATAAGCCATTCAGTTGCGAATGAGTGCTTCTGTTGTGTTGTCTTCTCTGCTGTGTTCGTCTTTTTACGCTCATTTACCATGAACATTTACCAACTAGCCCAACTTCTCACGTTACGTTTTTCCGTAATGCCAGGAAATTAGCTTGCGCTGCGAAGTGGGACAAATACTTTACATGAATTCACGCAGTTACTACGATCTTCAGTATGAAAGTTCTATTGTCTTGATCTCAGAGATAATGAGGATAAACCCCAAGAAATTTTAGGACTTAACAGCTCGCTCAATGCTTCCCTAAAGGCACGAGATGGCTCCGATGTTCCAGTTTCAGTGCTCTGACTTAATGCATTCCTACTTCCGTTTTTAGCCAGGAGCCAGAAAAGCAACTTTTCCATACCAAGCCTAAATTGTGCACCTATGCCACCTGTTACAATCTCAAAGAATTTTAGACCTCATCAGTAAACTAAAGGCATCCACTTCACCTGGTCCAGACAATATTCCTGCTATGATTTTCAAAGCAACTAAACATTCCATGAGCCAAGTTCTGTAGCTCATTTTTGCCCAGTCTTTTAACATTAGTCAGATTCCAGACAATTGGGAATTAAGTGAAGTTTTTCCAGTCTTGAAAAATCGTACCGACTCCTCGAATTATTGACAGATTTTACCGACATATGTCGCATGTAAACTTTTTGAACATAAAATATATGTACATATCGCATCTACAACTCTTTCTTCTTTCCCAATCAGCGTGGTTTCAGGGCAGGCTTTTTGTGTGAAACTCAACTTTTTGAACTTACAACTGATCTTCACTTAAACCTAGACTCTTCTTTCCAAGCTGATATCATTTGCTTAGACTTCGCCAAAGCTTTCGATCGTATCCCTCACCAGCGTCTCTTTTCTAAACTCTCAGGTATGTCACTTGACCCTGTTATCTCTAGATGAATCCACTGCTTCTTAACCGCTTTCAGTTCACTGTCATCAGCACACATCTGTAATTACCAGAGTAATCTCTGGATTCCTCCAGTTTTTGCTCCGTTACTCTCTTCATCTTACTCTCTTCATCAACGATTTGCCATCTGGTATTTCATCTTCTGTCTGTCTTTTTAAGGTGGGTTCAGATGAAAGGACCGGAGCGCGGACGGTCCGCCCGCGTCAGCACGGACCAGATGCCACGTGACCACGCGTCCGCGTGTCCCTCCAGCTGTCGAGCATTCACACGAAGCCAGCGGACGATCCGCGTGTACCCTCCGCCTGCCAAAAACCTTTCTTCCGAGAGTTTCAACATGGACTCCGAGCGAAAACGTAGTCTCGCTGCTCTGCTGAAGTGTGTGGGGACGACGAGGAAGTTCGCGCGAAAAAGCGTTCTTTATTACAAGCGTCTACAATATTCCATATCGGTGGGCAGCTCTCTACGGGTGCTAAAAACGTGACTGTCGCTTCATCGCTGAGCGCATTTTTCGCTACTTCACCTATAATAAGCACTAGAAATCGAGTAAAGCTACAACTCTGACACACCCACAAGCTCAAACACACAAAAAACAATGCACTGCAGTGAACACAGAGCAAGCGACGCACCGCATGCACAACAGGAGGTAACAATACCCCGCTCGAACTGAATATTAGACAAAAAGCACGCGAAAAAAAGGCCAGACATGGCTTAAAGCCGACTTCATTCTGGATTGCTAGCCAAACAAGTGAACCCACGTGGCGTACACCCTCCCACTTTTTTAACCTGAATGCAGGAGTGTCGACCGCAGAGTCGATAAGCGCCGTACGACGGAACACAGCGGCGAAATTAGCGAGAAGTGAGCACTCTGGTGCCGCTGTCCTCTGCCAGGCTGTTACGGGAACTGGATCCAACCCCACCTGCTTTTTTGTGCATTATCGCATTTCCTTCTGTTTTCTGCATGCCGCTGGGAAAAGATTAGAAAAGGCCATGTGCCTACTTTCCTGTATGAGAAGAAGGTGTGAATTGATAAGCGAAGTGATCCCATAGCAAAAAGAAACAAAATGCTGCATGTAGTATAATCAGCGGGCGTATATCGCATTCCATCCAGCGCTACCACCTGACGGCTTATTTAGAACTTGATGGAAGCGTTCGGAAAAGAGGATGATGACAAATGGTGCTCAATAGAAGCAGGGGTGAGGTCCCAGAACAGCCTAGCAGAGTGCTCATTCCGCGCATGCGCATATTCTTGCTCATTTCACCGCTGTGCTCCGTCACACGACGCTTATAGACTCTGCAGTTGACACTCATGCGGTTAGGTTAAAAAAGTGGGAGGGTGTACATAGCAACGCAGACGTAGCAATGATAAAGCAAAAAGAGCAAAAACTTGGCACATTCAATCCACTCCGCGATCTGGGGCCCCGGACGGCCACACCGCTCGCTTGCCGTCGCTCAGAGCAGCGACGTCAGCGTCACGTGGGGCGCGGGTAGCGCTGATGCGCATGGACCATCCACGCTCCGGTCCTCCCGTCTGAACCCACCTTTACAGATGACTGCATAATTTATTACCGTATCAACAATAGCAGAGATAAGGAGATATTACAGGATGATCTAAACTGAAATCAGAAGTGGTCTTACGACTGGCTTATGCAGCGCAATGTTTCAAAATTTAAATTTGTGCACATCTCTTGCAAACGTTCCATAATTTTTCGTACTCTCTCAACTCAATAGCGCTATCCCAAATTCATACGGGTAATTCGGCATCGAGATAACAGCCAACCTAACTTGGGCTTACCACATCACTAAACTCCCTGCAGGGGGCACCTGTTAAAGCAGGTGTTTGTGTGTACTGCGTGACACCACGGACCCAGAGCACCTACGCTTAGCCATGCGTGGCATCGTCGTGTCTGGGGAAAAGGGGATCCTGGAGTTATTTTCAAAACGTGCGAAGGCGTGGGGAAAGGATGAGCTTCCCTATACAGCAGGTATTCCTTGCTGTTTCTCCTTCTGCCTTCGCTCGCACAGAGTGGTGTTGGTGACCACCGCTGCGTCCGTGGCTCAGCGACACATTGCGGTGCGGAGATGAGAATTTCCCTTCTCGACTGTACATATTTATTTACACGTTTTTTTACCTTTTATATACAATAACGTCGTCAGATGCGACATAAAACAAGGAGGGCTAACTGCGGGTGAACGATCAGAGGTCGGAGGCTAGCAAAATCAGGCCGTGGCCTTCTGCTACACTCTAGGCCGGAGTCCCTTGAGACCTCCGTCAGCCTAGCCTCCCTCCTCGAACAACCCGTCTGCCCTCGACTCTCAGCCCAACTCTCCTCTAAGCCCCACTCCCCAACGCTCGCTTCCTTAGCATTACCAAAATTCGTGTCTAGTCCGTTGACCAATCGACTAGTCACTCTGTGGCCAACAACATGCAGTGTTTCAAAATGAGCCAATCACTGTGCCTTATATACCCCTACGCATGTCAAGTAAAACACACCGCACGCACTCAGCAGTGAGTGGTTACGCACGTTCCCGAGGTCTTCCCTCCGTTCACGCAAGAGGCGCCAAGCAGTCGCAAAGACAAACGCCGTCGACGGTTACACTTCCGACAACGCACACATATAAACACACACACGCAAACCTCAGGCCCAAACATTCCGATCGCTGCCCTTGGTCGGTTGCGCACGGGCGGCGGATTCAAATTGACGTCCAGGCGTCTTCCCGAGAAGACATGTCAACAGCGGCTCCCTCTGCAGCGCATTCTCCCAGGCCCGCGTTCCGCCGCGTTTCGGGATTTATGGCCTCCGCGCCTTCTCCACTCAAACCTAGAGACAGAGCAGTTAGCGCCGAACCCACAACCACTGCGCTTACGCTGTGCCTTCTAACTGCTCTGTTTTGCCTCCCTCGTGGCACGGACGAAGCGCGACTTTTCCAAGAATCGGGACGGTCAGAACCGGTAGTGTAGCCTGCTGCCATGTGTTCCGGCATCACTTCTGAAAAGCGGCCGCCTGCGCGACCGTCATAAATCAGCCAGCTTCAAGCTGCCCGTTGACCTTGGTTGCCCCTTCGGAATCTCGCTTCTGGGCGAAGCCCGCAAACTTAACTCCTCCTCATCGAGAATGTTGCGCGTACACTTGCTGCACGCTCAACATAAAACTCCTATAACGGAAGGGGCGGGAGGCATTGTGGTGTGGCGTACACCAAACAAACCAGAAACAGACTCAGCATGCAAAACAATAGCACTAAACTGTTTGGCGCATACAACACCACACAAAGCAATACTAGGCAACACTGCTTAGCGTATACAACACGACACAAGACAATAAACACAGCATGATAAAGCACAAAGAGCAGCAGTTCACACAAGACACATAGTCCCGCACAGAGATTTTTGTCCACTCCCTGCTCAAAGTCTCTTGGATCAGTCAACGTTCTCCCACTTCTAATCACTGCCTTAGCGCGTGGTCAAGCCACAGGGAATCCTTACGCCTCTCCCAACTGGCAGTGGCAGAGTGGGTTAAGACGGTGAACATTGCTCAGCGTTTACCACCGGGATCAAACGGCTTGACTGCTCGCACGGCACAGACGAGCTGCAGCATGCAAGATAATCGCACGCGCCGTGCTTTTCGGCTGTGCCACTTTCTTGCATCGCACAAAACGCTAGCTGCCTGTGTGCACGACACACGCGCTTCCTCAGAAGCCCGAACAAGAATGCACCCAAAAGGTGCCTCTGAGACTATCGTGCCTGTCTCAAAAAGCTAATTCTTGGGAGGCTCCGCCTTAGCAATTCTTCCTTTATGCAGATGCGCACCAAGGTGCAACGCTGGTCATGGTCCATCGCTGCCTGTGGCAATGTTACTCGGCTGTTTTCAAAGCCTGGGACGCAATTTCCGTCGCCATCGCTCAGACGATGTCTCAGACTGCGCTCATCTACATCCTCACATGAACCCATGTTTTCTGTGTTGGGATCGCCTGTGCGGCTGGCTCTTCAGATGCTACTACTGGTGTCGAGATCACTGTTTTGACTGTCGCGCTCTCGACACTGCCTGCCTGGCACGCTGTGACTTCGGTTGGGAATCCAAGTTCAGTAATTATGCCAGCCAAACAATTCGCATCTCTGCTCTCTTTGGCGTTGTTTAGGATTGTGAACACTTTCCGCTACTTCGCATGACTCAGCCTGCACGCTTTGATCGGTGACATTCAATCTCACAAGCACCTCCATAGAGCACGCCTCTACCTCAGGGATAGGAGAATTCCCCTCTGTCTCAACATCTGTGGTTGATTCCACAACTCGCGTCTCCTCGACGTGAACTTCAACTGCTCTCTCCACATCAGTGCAAGCTACAACAGCACTCTCCGCAGGAATACAGCATTCCTCTTTGACGTTCTGTGCAAGAACGGATTCAATACAGCTGCTGCTACTCTCCTCACCGACTGCCTCGATCAGCATTTGATCAGGGCAATTTGCGGGAGTGTACGCCTGAATCTGCACTGGCTCCGGTAGTTTACGCGCTGCTCTCCGTGAGCGCTCCTCCTCCAACCTTTTCCTTTCCTGCCTTAGCTCTTCCTTGGCTATGGCTATCTGCTGCAGGCGATCGCAGATCTGCGCTTGCCTTCTCTTCCTTTCCTCTTTTTCCTTAGTTCGCTCAGCCTCTGACATCGGCGCATACCAAGCATCGTATGCACAGTCATAATCACTCCACCAACCAAATGCAGCCATTGCGCATTACTTTACATTAACCCTGCGACTCATGCGCATACGCTGAGGCAAGTAAAGTGAGAGCAGAGAAACTCACTCAGTTGTCGGGTTGTCAACCAGGGAGCTTGCGAAGTCCCCACACGCAGGTGCCGCACAGAACAGGTTCCGTCGTCTCGTTGTCGCAGCGCTCCGCTCACTGTCTCGGCAGCCTCTTGCTCGCCGGCGCTGTCGTGAATGAAACCTTGGCTTCTGAGGCCTCTCACTTGGATGTCGCCTCACTGTCGCTGCCTCTCTGGGCCGGTAGCGTCGATCCTGGGGCACCTCGACTTCAAACTTATACCTGGTCAGCTTTGACTCACCGAGGTAGTGTGCCACCCTCCGTGTACGTCAGTCTGAGGCGTCGTCGATCTCACGCCACTCCGCATGAAGTCGCTGGGCTGATCCTGTCTCAACTGCGCCAGTTAAACAATTCTTCGGCGCGGCTGATGGTGAGTTTCAGCCTCGGCGCAAACGGTATGAGTAAAGTAGGTGGACCAATCAGATTTATATACATCTACATATTTACGCGCTTTCCCGAGGCATTCCCTCAGTTCACGCAAAAGGCGCCAAGCAGTCGCAAAGACAAACGGAGTCGACGTGTACACTTCCGAAAACACACACATATAAACACACACACACACGCAAACCTCAGGCCCAAACATTCCGATCTCTGCCCTTGGTCAGTTGCGCGTGGGCGGCGGATTCAAATTGACGTCCAGGCGTCTTCCCGAGAAGACATGTCAACAGCGGCTCCCTCTGCAGCGCATTCTCCCAGGCCCGCGTTCCGCCGCGTTTCGGGATTTATGGCCTCCGCGCCTTCTCCACTCAAACCTAGAGACAGAGCAGTTAGCGTCGAACCCACAACCACTGCGCTTACGCTGTGCCTTCTAACTGCTCTGTTTTGCCTCCCTCGTGGCATGGACGAAGCGCGACTTTTCCGAGAATCGGGACGGTCAGAACCGGCAGCCTCGCCCGCTGCCATGTGTTCTGGCATCACTTCCGAAAAGCGGCCGCCTGCGCGACTGTCATACATCAGCCAGCATCAAGCTGCCCGTTGACCTTGGTCGCCCCTTCGGAATCTCTCTTCTGGGCGAAGCCTGCAAACTTAACTCCTGGTGGTTGAGCCGATGCCGAGTGTTTGGACCTTTAAGCCCCCTAGGCGGAGGCAACACACCACTTTGGCCCACGCTTCCCATAGATGGCACCTCTGGGCTGACCCACCCGGGCGAAATCGGCAGTCGCCTTTTCCTGTCCTCCGCTCCATCTTTTACTTTCCTCCTATCTCCTTTCTTAAAACTGTCCTGTCTTCTCCTTTCTTCTTGGCTTTTTCCTTCTTCCTGGTAGCGAGGGTTAAGCTTGTGTGGCAAAACTACCCTTAGTTCTGCCATATATGGTTATAGTCACGGTGCACAGCTGTCGTAGGCATGGCTCTTGTCTCGTCCCCTAGTTGGGCTCCATGGTGGGTGGCTGTGGCCGAACAGAATAATTTTTTATGGCTCCTTTGTTTTCCAAAGATGATCGGCCAGGCCGATGTGACTGCTGAGTTTTACCCCAAAACAAAAGACGTATTCCTGAAATATCAGTGAAGTGCCAGAAAAACAAGCTAGAAAAATTTCCCCGTTCATTGTCGCAAAGTGCCTCAAAGATGTCATCGGCCCCTGTCACAAGGCCACGAAACTTGCTAGCGGTGACTTGCTCCTAGAGTAAAATTACGAAAACTTAGTATCGAAACTTCCAAACATCTGGTCATTTGGGGACATACAAGTATCCATAACACCCCATAGGTCACTAAACAGAGTCCGCGGAGTGATCTCCGATATTGATTTCATTGAACTCACCGAAGAAGAAATGGAAAACGGACTTGCCGACCAAAGCGTCATAGACGTCTAGAGGATCTGAATAAGAAAAGAAAACAAAGAAATACCAACCAAGCATCTTGTACTGACATTCGCCTGTTCCACACTCCCTGAGTCTGTATTTCAGTAGGATATATAAAGATAGCTGTATGTCCATATATCCCCTACCCTCGCCGTTGCTTCAAGTGCCAGAGATTTGGCCATGGATCCCAAAGGTGCCGCGGCCAGCAAACCTGTGCGAAATGCTCTGCAAAAGATCACACTTCTGAGTTGTGTACAGCAGCACCATGCTGCACGAACTGTGAAGGGGAACACCCTGCTTACTCAAGGTCCTGTCCATCATGGATGAAAGAGAAAGAAATAATTACATTAAATACAACAGAAAACATATCTTGCTAAGAAGCTAGAAAACATGTTGAAACAGCAAAGAAATTTTCTCTAACCCCGAATATAGACTTTGCTGATGTGTTGATACGGGGCGATGCATCACACCAGCCTTCGGCACCTGCACAACCACAGACAGTGGAGCTGTAGCAGAGCCATTCTCACCACAAGCGGAAGCAGCTCCTGCGGTGCCACTACCTACAAAGCAGGCCATGTGGCCTTCAGGGTCTGTGGGCCCCAAGACCTCTACCCACTGGGCGAGGTCAAATGAAAATGTCCACATGCAGCATTCACCCACGTCAACGTCTCTGACGATGCAAGGGACACAAACCAAGGCAGATCTTTGCCGTCGCAGAGACGGCGAAACTCCTTGGATCGCGCATAAAAAGACAAGGCCCAAATCCCAGGGCCTGAAGTAACCTGATTTGTCCTTTTTCATTCAAAAATGGCATTCCTAATCCATTGGAATTGCAGAGGAATGTTAAATAATTTACTCGACATTTTAGCATCGTTTTCTCCTGTGCTTGCAGGAAACGAACTTAGGCCCGAAGCATACTAGTGTACTGAAGAAATACAATGCCTTCCGCCGACAAACAGGCTCTCAGGAGGAGTAGTTGTGCCTTTTAAAGAAGCATCGCAGCGCGTGAAGTTAAACTAAAAACGAAGTTCGAAGCTGTAGCAGCCACCCTCCTTACATACAAGACCACTATATATTTACCACCACATCTCAAAATAACTTTGCAAGAATTAGAAGACCTCTTAAGCCAACTACCATATTTGGTAGTTGGTGATTTTAACGCACAGACAGCAGAGGTGAAATTTTAGAGGAATTCATACTTTCCAGTAACGTTTGTTTGCTGAATTCTGGTAAACCCACATACTGCTCGGCATCATCTGGGAAAATGAGCATTTTAGACTGGTCATTCAGTTCACCATCTGTTTTTACCGATTTTACATGGAATGTTTTAGATAACCCATATGGGAGTGATCACTTGCCAGTTTTTATAAATCTATCGTCATCACCTGCTATCATACCAACGAAACCGCAATAATGGAAGCTGCATTTGGCAGATTGGGAAACATTTAAAGAAAAAGCTAATTTGCATGAAATATATTCAGAGGCTCTTGGTGTTGATGTATTGATTGTATTCTATGAATTTTATTCTCGCTGCAGCACAAATTGCCATCCCACAGTCTTCCGGAATAGTAAGGTGCAACCACAAAATTGGGTATAATAAAGAATGCAGGGAAGCAAAAAAGATGCAAAATAAAGCTTGGGGAACATTCAGGAGGTACCCAACCTATGATAATCGAATAAACTTTAAAAAAGCAAATGCAAAAGCGCGGTACATCTGGCGAAATGCCGAAAAAATCTCATGGAAAAGGTATGTGTCCTCCATAAATAGCTTAACTTCGTCAAAAAAATGTAGGCGCAGGTACAGAAGCTAAATGGCAGGTTCTCACCATTTATAATTCCTCTATTAACAGCCCCTGGTATCCAAACAACTCTGGAGGAGCAGGCAAACATATTGGGTGAACATTTTGAGGCAGTTTCTAGTTTTTCCCACTACACACAGTCATTTTTAAACACAGACTTTCAACAACTGGCAGCACATGTGAACCTTACAACAGACAAATTACCATATATGACATCAGTACAGTACTGTCTGCCAGAAAACAAACTGCCCCAGGACCCGACAGAATACATTATGAAATGCTGGCCCATCTTTCCGATCCTGCTGTACATGCACTTTTGAAATTCATTAACAAAATATTCATGTTAGGAAAGCTACCAAAAGCCTGGAAAACAGCTGTTATAGTCCCACTTCTTAAACCTGGAAAACCACCAAGTTCCCCTAGTAGCTACAGGCCCATAGCTCTCACGAGTTGCCTCGCCAAATCTTTTGAAAGCGTTTTAAACATTAATCTTTATTTTAGAATCACGCAAACTTGTAGACATCCATCAGTGCGGTTTTAAAAAAGCATGCTCAACAACAGACCATCTTCTTAGACTTGAAAATGTTGTCCGAGAGGCATTTATCCACAAGCAACATTTTCTTGCCGTCTTCTTCAACATAGAGAAAGCCTATGACACAGCCTGGAGGCTCAGCATTCTGCATGACCTAGCAGATATAGGTATCCGGGGCAGGATGCTAAACTGCCTGCAAGACTTCCTATCAAACCGTTCATTTAAGGCACGTTTGGAATCAGCCCTTATTCAAGAGAATGGAGCTCCCCAAGGGTGTATTTTAAGTACTACTCTGTTCATTGTGAAAATTAATTCAATAGCCAGAGAAATCCCCAAATGTACTCACTCTATGTTGATGATCTCCAGATTGCATGCACGTCCACTAACATATCGACATGGGAGTGGCAAATACAGTTAACCATAAATAGACTAACATCATGGGCAGATAAAAATGGTTTCCAGTTCTCTCCACAAAAAACAGTGGCTGACCTGTTCTTGCTCAAACGAGGCTTGCCTACCGCCCCAAACCTACACTTAAAGAAAACCGCACTTCCTGTAAAAAGTGAACACAAATTTCTGGGCATTACGTTTGATAAAAAGTTAACATTTTTACCCCACAAACACACTCAAAAAGAAAGCTTTTCAGTCTTTAAACATACTGAAAGTACTCTCATGAAAACACTGGGGATCCGACAAGACATGCCTATTAAATATCTATCGATCCGTAATACGCTCTACCTTAGATTATGGAAGCATAGTCTACGGTTCAGCGGGACCCTCGTATCTGAAGTGCTTAGATCCAGTACACAGCATGGGATTTCTCCTCTCTACTGGTGCATATAGAACATCTCCGATAAATAGCCTCTATATTGAAACAAATGAGCCACCCCTCGCAGGCAGGAGAACAATGCTGACATGTGCATATGTACTGAAGATAAGGTCCCTACCGAAACATTTATGTTACTCAATAGTCACAAACTACTCATCTAGAACTCTCTTTAACAACAAACCCCGAGCAATCAAACCACTAATCCTCCGTTTTGAACAGGCATGCCAGGAATTAATATATTAGATACACTTCCAAATATTGCCTGGAGACCAGGCCCACTGCCACCCTGGTATCATTTTCCCACTGTGTGTGACTTCACATTATCCCACTTTCATAAGAAACAAACACCGCATGAACACATAATACAAGTGTTCTTGACTTTAAAGGAAAAATATGAAGATTATACAGCATTTTATACAGATGGTTCAAAGACAGTTTTTTACACTGGATGTGCTGTAATACAACAGAAATGGGAGAGAATAGTACGGTTACCCAAGTGTTCATCGGTTTTTACAGCTGAATGCCATGCCATTTTCATGGCTGTAGAAGAAGCGTTAAAGAAAAGCATTGGAAAAAGCATCATTTGTACAGATTCCTTGAGCGTAATCACAGCACTGTATCACAGAAATGCTACGGAACCTTTAATTGGAGACAGAATACACATTGTAGTAAATGCAGAAACAAAGGGGCGGTCAATAAAATTTTGCTGGGTGCCAAGCCATGTTGGAATCCGCGGCAACGAGAGAGCTGACACATGTGCTGCAGCAGCCCGTATTGCTAGAATAAAACTCATAAACATACCACGTAGAGATGTCATGAAACTTATTAATGAAAAACTGAGAGAAAAATGGCAGGCTTCATGGAGCAATGAAACAAACAATAAATTACACTATGTCAAACCAGTCGTTGAAGAATGGACATCGTGCAGCCATCCGAAATGCTTGGTTGAAGTCATTCCATGTCGCCTGCGCATCGGACACACGCACCCAACACATGGCTTCATCCTAAAGAAAGAACACAAACCTCTATATGAAAGGTGTAGAGGTGAACTAACAATAAATCACATTTTGCTGTCATGCATTAAACTAGAGAAATTAAGAAAAAAATATTTTGCAATGTTTTTGCATTGCAATATTTTGCAATGCAATCCCAGCCTGCTTTTAGGAGATGATGCATTTGTTGATATTTCTCACATTTTTGGATTCTTAAAAAAAGCAATGCTCCTCAACAAGCTATAAAAACTTAAAAAAAAAAAAATAGATTAGTCTTTTCAAAAAGTATAAACAAACCACCCTGTTCTTGGCGCATGATAGCCTTAGTTACGTATGTTCCAAAAACCTCAACACAACTCAACTCAACATCACTAAACTATGTGCTTCTAGATCGCTCAGATTCATCAGGAGATCACTTTCCATGTCTACCCCAGCCACCAGAAAACTAGAATATGAAGCGTGCATTAGACTAGAATGCACCTCAATAAAATGGGATCCTCACCAGACCTTCTTAATAGATTCACTCAAAGCCATCCAGAATCGGGTAGCTCGTTTCGTCACCTCACAGCATAAACGGCGGCTCAGCATCACAACCATGAAATCATCTCTCGGCCTCAAATCACTAGCTCTCTGCAGAAAAATTTCAGTTCTTTGTCCTTTTCACAAATTGTACTTCAATTTTGCAACACTTCGAGAAAACATTCTATGATTTTCTGTATGATCATTTTGTCGTTTATTCAACACCCTGAGCATACATTATTTGCACGGTTCCACAAATTCTTTCAGTAGATTTTTTCTTCCAAGTACGATAGAAGGCTGAAATAACCTCCCCAAACAGATTGTCATGGTGGCTAATCCTTCCAGGTTCAGACAGCTCCTGAATGGATGGAATATAGGAGCGTCCCCTTTTAAACGGCGTGTTAGCAGTTGCTATCATGCTCGTTTTTTCCCCCTATATCTTAATTATTGTTTTAGATTGGTTAACTGTACCATCATTCTATTTATTGAATTTTTGTTTCGACATTACTAACATTATGTCACTTTCCTTCTTTTAAGCCACCAATCTTCCACTCGTTTTTTGCTAGTTTCCACCGCCAGTTTATTCACCCAGCCACTGGTATCTCTAAACCCCAGAGCTTCAGGAAGAGTTACTGCGCCTGCATCAACTTCCGGATGGATAACATCACATAAGAGTATAAGATGGTTAATTGTTTCTGCAGATTTACCACATACTGCACATATGTCATCTTCATGATTAAATTTCTTTTGGTAGCTGCGTGATCTAAGGCACCCTGATCTAGCTTCAAAAAGTAGGGCACTGCCTCTTGTGTTTTTAAAGAAAGCTTCCTTCCTGATCTGCCTTTTCCACTTTCGGTATAGTTCCGCACTCTGTTTCTTTTCCGTAGAATTTATCCAATTTTTACCTTCTGTGTTTTTCTCCTGTTGCTTAACGCTCTTTATTTCTTCGTCCTTGTGATCAGCATACTTACTGGTTAGTTTCCTAGTTCTTTTCCTCCATTGTGAGTCAACGCTCTTTAGATATAGGTATTTAAACACTTTAGCTGCCCATCTGTTACTGTCCAATTTCTTCAGGCGTTCCTCATATAATATTTAACTCTGAGCTTCCCGTACTTTGAAAGATGCCCAGCCCATATCTCCCTATACCGCCTCATTTGTGGTTTTGCCGTGGGCACCTAGTGCTAATCGTCCGACGGCTGTCTGATTTATTCCTACTGTCGACTGTACCTCTGATTTTAGTCACAAAACCGCATTTCCGAAAGTAAGCCCGGGCACCATAATTCCTTTCCAAATACCCCTCAAAACCTCATACCTGTTATATCCCCACAATGCCCTATGCTTCATCATCCCAGCATTTCTTCGCCCTTTTTGCCTTAAGTGATTATTCATACTTTTCAATGTATGCCAATCCTTCGTTTACCCATATCCTGAGATATTTATATTCTGCTACTCTGGTTATTTCATGGTCATGTATTTTAAGACCCTGGTCAGTTGAGCCGTCCTAATTGACCATCTCTGTATGAGCCATGAAGACTTGCAAACTGACCAGCCTGTTCTAGCATCATTTCTGCAGTCTTTTTTGTTGTATATTTTGCCACATTATGTCAAGGCTTTACTATCTGAATTTGTTACTTTTATTTTTTCCTTCCTTTCTGTATTTGTTATCATCTATGACTGCTGAATACTTCTGTATCCCCCTGCCCCCCCCATGTAACGTTCCTAACAGGGTTAATAAGTGATGATGATGACAAAGGGGTTGGTTACGGCGTGACCCTCAAAATTTCCGAATTCGGCTCTGCATTTTTCGCCTACGTCACGAGGCGGGGCCACCGCTCCGAAAAGAACCGTTTTGCCGGCCGGAACAGGAACCGCGACGAGTTGGTTCGCTTCGAGAGGGAACCGCTCTGCGCTCGCTGTGGCGCCTCATGGCAGTAGTCGAGCGACGGCGCGCGCCGCGCAGCTGCTTGAGTACGGCCGTGGTCTACTTTTTTTTTTCTTTTGGGCAGCACTTTGCGGTTTTAGTAAACTGATGCAGTAAAAGAAACGAGACTACGCCTTCTACACGGCTGAGGAGGTTTTGCGGCAACACTGGCTAAGGCTGCGTGCCGATCGCGAAGCGAAGTGGGGACGAAGGGGTATGCCGGGCTGCCGTCAGAAGCGAAGGTGCTCTACACGCTTCGATCGCTACTTTGCGATCAGGAGCTCTCGGTCAACAGCAGTGCGACCATTTGAATCCGGCAGTCGTAGAGACAAATAATTCGCGTCCGTAAGTGTGCAGGCTTGGTTTTTGCCCCCCTTCTACATCAGCGGAAGGGGAGCAGACGGTGGCTGACGATCAAGTGCGGTCGGATTCCATGTGCCATCGGCTGCGTCCTACATTGGCAGCTATTCACGGAAAGTTCGCGCAAACTCACGACGCTTGAGTGGCTGATAAGGCTACGGGCGCTGCCCCGCTACATAGGCAGGCGCGGTGCCGGTATCAAGCAGCTCATTCGTACTCGCAGCGGCGGCAGCAACTCCTCCGTCATAGAGCTAGCGGGATTCGGACTGCATACTACAGGCGTTGTAGATCTCGTTCTTAAGATATTTGCCATTCTGTGCGAAAGACAGACAGAATTCGAATATTCCTCAGCGATCTGGAATCCCTATCAGACCTATCTAATCAATCAGCTCGAGGACATCCAAAATCGCGCGGCCCGTTTTATCACATCGCAGTATGACAGACGACATAGCGTAACTGTTATCAAATCATCCCTCTATGGCACTTCGGCGTAAAATTTCACAGCTTTGTTTATTCCACAAATTATATTACAACTTTCCACAGCTAAGATCCTCTGTCCTCCACACGCCGCTTCGCACTTCACGCCGACTCTTTAACTCTTTAAGTTTACAACGCATACACGGCTCCACTAACTCTTTCAATAAATCTTTCCTACCCAGCGCTATTTCATTATGGAATGAACTCCCTGATGCCATTGTCACTGAAACAGAACCAAATAAATTCAGGCAATTATTAACAGTACATTTCAAGTACTGAATGATTCTTCCGCGCTTCTTAGTGCGTGTTGTTTTTTCAGGTTGTTCTTGAGCAGCAGTGTCTTTTATGTTGATGTTTAACGTTGATGTTTTGTTTTTAGAATAGTTACAAGATGAACCCTGTACCATGTATTTCTGTTTTATATTATTGTATTATCGACCAATGTATTATGTCACGGTTGTTCCCCCCCTTATGTAATGCCCTAACAAAAGGGCCCTTAAGGGTAAATAAATGATGATGATGATGAAAGCGTTGGAGGTCGTCGAATTCACAGCGAGCAAGAAAGCAGACGACGCCGCCGCGCGCGCGACGTCATCTAGCGGCGAAAAAGGTACTCATGAGCAAGAAAATTGTTTGGCAGTTGTTAACAGGAAGTTTCTAAGAATATTTCAGTCTATTATTCACTAGCTTGCATTACTATGTAATTATTAGATTTATTTCGTGTTTAACACCACTTCCGTACAAGTATTTGGTACCAGAAAAAGCCACATGTTCGTGGTGGACACGCTTACGGTCTGGCGCCATCGCTGATTAGCCGCTGTCTTTCCCGTCCTCGCCGTGAGGTGGCGCCCGCTGTCTTGCTGACGTCAAATTGACGTCATCTTAAAAGAGAGGGGTTCCAGAAAGGAACCTCCACTGGATACGACCCCTGATTGGTGTTGTGAATGTGGTTTGTCCCCTTTCTGAAGGCCATACTGGTCGTTTGGTTGATTGGAGTTTAATCGTTTAGCCATTGCCTTAGAAATGCCTCATAGGCAACACATGGTAGCTGATTGATCTAAATTTTGAACCCTGCTGGGGCACCTTTAGTAACTAGGTGTTGGTGCTTGGTGCCAGCAGACAGGTCATACCGAAGCTGTAACCTGCACTGTGGTGATAGGTTGTGAGGTGGTGGGTAGAAACCATGATATACTGGGAGGCTTAGCGCGAGACAGAGGAGCACAAGAGAGGGTAACTGGGCGAGTGCTAACTTACAACTGAAATTGGAAGCGAAAAAATTGTACGAACTCAGCACCTACGGAAGCATGGAAAGATTGAACCTGTTCCCAGCACTGCCGCTGAAGACAGACAGAAAAAGAAATGCATGGTGGTGCCTTACATTCACCGCGTATCTAGCGTAGCATAAAGAGGATAGCAAGGAAGTTTGGGGTAGACATCGTTTTCATGGCACCTCGAAAACTGTCAAGCCTTTGTGCACTGGCGAGCCAAAACCACAAAAAACAGGCTTGTATCATGTAACTAAGTTCGTTATTTGCAAAGTAGGTGTTGTTTACGAAGTCGCTCTGAGCTGTGTCTACGTCTGTATAGGCCAGACTGGGCAATGTCTTAATGAGCGCTTAAGGGAACACGCTGCACCCTTTAAATCTTCCTAATCTAACGACCTGCCAAAGCATTGTTTGAGCTGGAAATGCTATCCACTTTTTGGTAAAACAAAAGTTCTTGGCCGTTCTAAAGGACCACTAGCAAGGGAGCTTCTTGAGGCATCATTTATTCATAGGTCAGGAACCGACAAGTGCGTGAGTGAAACATCTGTTGTTCTGTTGAAAAAGGAAGCGTTCTTAAATGCCGTGTAATTTCTTTCGTATGCTTCCACTATTTTTACGTTTTAGCTTTCTTCGGGTTGCCCCAGATTATCTTGAGTTAGGTTTGGCTTATCTATCCCCTTCATCCAAATTCAGTGGATAGCTGAGCATGAGCACATATTTCCTCGAGTTCGTACAATTTCTTCGTTTCCAATTTCAGTTGTAAGTTAGCGCTCGTTCTGTGTCCTTCTCTTGTCTTTGTCTATCTTGCGCTTAGCCTCCCTGTAAATCATAACCTATCTGTTGGTGCAGAATTTCACTTTGCTCAGGTAAAAACCATGAATGGTGCCGGTTGAGGCCATGGTCAAGCCTTGGCCGATGGGCTCCTCCTCCTATCTACCAGGAAGGGGGGTGGGACCTCCCTCTGCATAAGGGTGAATCAGAGGCGACAGATTTTTAGGAACCCTTATTCTATACATGGCGTGTCGATACATCTACAAAAAAAACCTGATCGGCACTTGAAAAGGGGTTGCACTGAAATGAAGCAACTGATGCCTCAGAAGACAAGAGAAACCTTTCCAAAGTTCTCCCGATGAACCAGTGGCGTTAAACTTGTCCGCATTCGTCATTGCCAAAACCGTCCAAAACAGGGTGTCTAGCAACCAGGAAAACCAGGAATTGTCCGGGAAATTTTATGCACAGGGAAAAATCAGTGAAGTATCAGGGAAACCAACAAAAATTTTGGCATGTAAGGGAACATGGCAGGATATATTCTGCACTGCATTTTCATTTCAAGCTGGCACGCAGCAAGTATGCTTTTCATGCAGATGTCTTTTTATTTTAAGCTGTCTCTCCACCATTCCACAAGGCGACGCGGATTACATTACTTTGACGCCAGTGCGTGGCTGAGCTGCCACAATAGAAGAACCAATATGCACATGAGATGGGTACTCCATAAAATATGCGGAAGCGCTGCTTGAGAGTAGTAGGCCAGCGCGAAAGCAATCGGTGAGCTGTGTTGCCAAACGCTCGTGCTAGAGTGAGCGTGCCAACACTTTATAGATACTTTTTTAGTTCGATAGCTCCTCGCAGTGCCCGTAGGGAGCAGGCGGCCTGTCCCCGCCACTGCAGCGCTGCAGTCGCGAGTTGAGTTAGGAGAGCGAGTCGCCTGCTAGCACGCAGCGTTTTACATGAGCACTCGCGTAATCATGCGGGACTGCTGTGTTGCCCGGAGGCATTTGAAAACATGTGCATGCTTAGCATGCTCTCTAACTTAAGAGCGGTATTCTGAGCAGTGTCACAAGCGACCGTTTTGTACGGGCAATGACTAAACGCATGCTTCGATTCTGCTTATCGTGAACTGAAACTAACCTTTGGATTATCCGCCGAACCAGGTTCTTGCGACTGGCTGCTGTGTCACGCATTTCGCGCAAAATTAATTTACGTTTTATTGCAACAATACTAGTGCAAATAAAACCCGCCGCTGTGTTTCAGTGGACACGGCCTGCGGCTGCTTTCCTGAAAATCGCCGATGCCGGTGTAGGCGAAATGCAAGAGTAATTCAAGTCCCTTGGCACAAACACACCAAACATGATTGTTGACACGACATTTTTTCATGAGGGTGTAAACGCCTTCCTTCATTTCAGTGTCGTAAAGGACCTCTTTGTACTTTCTCACCTCCTCCTCAAGGTCCGCCATTCTCCAGTTTCTCGGAAGTTGTGTCGATACGCTTTTCCGCAATCTGCTAGAAATTAATGCTTTGCATGGGATCAGACCGTGTTCCAGGAGTTCCTAAGTGGGACTCTAGCGCCGCATTGATATGTACGCTGGGTCTTTGTTTTCGACTACCACCCCCTCTTGCGATTGTTAAATAGCTCAGAATGTTTGGGATTTGACACAGAACTGCATCAGGCTTCAGTGTCCAACACCCACGGTCCATCTCGACAATCTCGTCATCAATGACATACTTAATTGTTCGTCTTCACAATGTCATCTGCCACAAAATGTACTTCATACACTTTGCAAGTTTTGTTGAGAACTTTGTCTGTACGCAGAATAGCTTGAACCCATCTTCCGATAAGCTCCGGATTGGATGGCGGCGCAAAAAACGTGGCGTTTCTCCGGGATGTTCTTGTACCTGCTAGTACAGCCAGGCATTAAGCAAGTTGACATCGTCGCGCTCGAAAGCTGCCTCATGGCCAGCAGTGTCTGTTGATCTGAGTGCACTGTAGTTGTTGATTGGGGACTTCGTGTTCACAGAGCACATAGAAAAAAAATGGACAAAAAAGGCAATGGCAAACGCGCACGGGCCAAGTAGCAACTGCAGGAGAGGAGCTGCGTGCGCTCCGGCGACCGTGCAAACCTCGACTGCAGCGCCCTTTCACCGCCCAGGTACAAGCAGCGCCCGCTTTCAGATGAGTTATAGAACTAAGAAAGTATCTACAGCGAAAGCTTGTTAATTCGATCCTCGATAATGCGAATTTTGGGATAATTCGAACTACACTGCATGGTCCGGCCAAGCTCCATTGAGATCTGTGTACAAAAAAGCCCGTTAATTCGAACACGAGTCAGTTCTGCTATGGATAATTCGAACTATGTGCCGGGGTTTGGGTGGCTTGGCACATATCACGCGGCAAAAAAAAAAAAAGTACACACCTCCGCGGTAGGAAAGCTTAATTAGGGGCTGCACACGTACGAAACGGGGCAGCCTCCAAAACTCGCAACTAAATACTCGTCAATTCCAGCCCTGCTAATTTGGAGGTACGGATAAGTACTTTTGGTGTGGTCCCAGCCAACGCCTATGAAAGGCTATCATTTCAGATGGCCACTACGGGTTAAACATTATTCTTTTCTTTTTTTGCGACAGCCATCCATCCTTCCGCCCATCGTCAATGGAAGCGATTATGATGCCGGCTTTTAGCATCGCTTCAAAGGGCGTTTGCTGCTAAAGATTTGAGTAGCAGTCATTCATAGCATGATAAAACAAACGTGTTGAAAGGGAGGCTTGCACTTTGCCAAGTTCCCCTGAGCTAACGTCAAAAGGTAGACACCACATCGTTATCGCTGTGCTGCAACTTGGAGCACTGCAAAGAAATGTGTTGTGGACCCTGACGGCGCGAGGTAATACAGATGAATGGGAGATTGTTGCCACATACCCTTAAAGGTGGAACTTTTTTCCCATCAGGCTTGGGTTAAAGCCATGCAGTATTCGTGCACACACATCATTCTTTAGATGGGGTGTTTTGAATTTTAGGCTGCAGGCCAAAATTGTCTACTACATGAGAGCAAAGGTTTTGTAATAAACATGCAAGTAGTAGTTGACCCCTACCCTCAAAGAGCACGAATGACCATTTGCAAACAAAGCCGCTCTCGTACCATAGCCTAAAAGGCCGAAAGTTTTTTGCTAGAATTTTTCTCATTATGTTCTTCCAAGTTTTTCTGGTGTTCCATGTCAAATTTTTATTTATTGCAAGTACCTACAGCACCTATGAGGCATTATTGTAGGGGGATATAACTACATACAATAACACATGCAAAGAAGATATTGGGAAACTTGTCAGCAAGGTAACACAACACACTAATAAAACACTAAATGAATTCACAAGTAGTATAAGTGATAACATAACATACATCAACGCAGGGCTGGTAAACGCACGAGACTTGGAAGAAATATATCGCATCATTTCAACAGCACTTTGGAAGTCAGGTTCACAAACTACATCATTCGGAAGCTTATTCCAGTCCAGAATTGTGTTAGGGAAAAACGAATACTTAAATATATTAATGCAACATTGATAACTCTTAATCTTTTTCGTGTTGTCTAGTCTTTCCGAAATGTAATGTGGCTGCTTTAGATAAGTGTTTTTATTAATACCGGTACAATCATATTAAATGCTGTGCAAGAACTTCAGCCTGCAGATTTTCTTTGGGTTGCCAAAATCTTCCACCCAATACGGTTGCAACTTCAGAGCTCTTTATATGAAAATTATAATTGCCAGTCACAAACCTTGCAGAGCATTTTTGTACCCTTTCTAACTTGTCAATGAGGGCACCCTTAAAAGGGTCCCATACTACACAAGCATATTCTAATACAGGCCTGACATTTGTTAAATATGTTTCTTTTAGTACCTGGGGAGAGCTTTTAAAATTCCGCTGGAAAAAATACAAAAGATGAGAAGCTTTGGCGGTTATCATGTCAACGTCTAGGGATGCTGTGAGTGTAACACCAAGATATTTAACCTTATCTATAGTTTGAATAGTATTGATTTAAAAGGTACGATCGAGGAATTTTCTTATTTTTTTTTTGTTTTTAAATTGCACATGGAAACACTTTGATACATTCAGTGCCATGCCCCACTTCAAGCACCAGTCGCAGACTTTGTCAAGGCCAGCCTGTAATACGTACAAGAAATCAAGGCACGTGACAGGGGAATACAGAACGCAGTCATGAGCATACAGTCTGATCTGGGGCCAACAGGCATATCATTGATGAATATGAGGAATAGTAATGGTCCGAGCACAGAATCCTGTGGCACTCCAGATAAAACATCCACAGGAGATGATGACGCACCATTGATTACAACTTGCTGCTGCTTTAATAATCCTGCAGCCAATTGAACAGGAAGACCAATGCAAGATATTTTTTGCAGAAGAAGGCACAACATCAAAAGCCTTTTTAAAATCTAGAAATATGGCATGTCTGTCTGAAAACAGTTGTTGGATGCAACGTCATGAATAAACTCAGCTTCGTTGCACACGACAGCCCTGATAGAAAACCGTGCTGCGCTGATGTGAAAAAACTGTTATCTTTGAAGGTGTTTTGCAAGTCCAGAATAGATTATGTGCTCAAGGGTTTTGCAGCAGACAGATGTCAAAGATATGGGGCGGTAATTAGAGACGTAGCTGCGATCACCTTTTTTGTGAACTGGTTTGATATTGGCCATTTTCCAGTCTTTAGGTAGTTTTACGGTCTGTAGTGACTTGTTGAATAAAGTAACCAAAAATGGACTAATATGTTCTGCGCAGTGCTTTAGAATATAGTTAGGAATGTCGTCAGGACCTGGTGCGGAATGCGCATTTAGGTTATGTAGCAATGATTTGACACCTTGTTCGGTTATAACTATATCTGGCATTGCATTCAGTGGTTCCTGCTGTTCTGTAGTTGCGTCTGAGCACCAAGCCGAGAAGACTGAATGAAAATATACATTGAAACACTGTGCTCATGTTATGTCGTCGTTCAGTAAATTGTCACCCTTTTTGATGGCAGGAATACCAACTACATCCTTTTTGTTGCATTTAATAAAGTGACACACTTCTTTAGTTTGGCTGTCAACGAGAATAGGTACAAGCGCTTTGCTGCCTTTAATTCACTCCTAAGGTTGGCAGTCAGGATTTTTAGTCGTATGTACACAGATGGGCTTTTTGTTTTACTAAACCTTTTATAAAGCTGAGCTTTCTTTCTAATTGATGCACATAATCTTTTATTGATCCATGGTTTATCCGCTCATTTATTAGGTGACATCAGCCTTCCGGGAATAAACTGATCAATGAGAGACAAGCTTATTTTTGAAGTTTGTCCACAGTTTGTTTACATCGCAGGAAATAGAGCTAGAAAACCTTAAAAAATGAAACAAGTCCCTTAATCATAGCATCATAGTTACCTTTTTCATACATATAAACTTTTCTACGACATTGCTTCGGCACTTCTACTCATTTGCATATGATTGTTGCCTCTACCACTTCATAATTCCAGGTGTGGCTACTACGTTTTTTACATCACTTTGATTAGAAAAGAGCAAATCTAAGGTATTGCCACCATTCGATGAAAGTCTACAAATTGCTGCAGCCCGTAAACACAATTTAGTATAGTGCGCAATGATGTGCAGAATGACTCCCTTCAGGATAATGGTTCTTCCATGTGATATATGGCAAGTTAAAGCTGCCCCCTAACAGGATGAGTTCAGAAGCTAGAGTGGACAGCGAGCGGGAGAGGCTAAGTAAAGGTTCTTTACTAGTGGAAGTAGGCGGCCTGTAAAACAAGCCCACTGTAAGACTGTTTCCGGTCGAAAAGATTAATCATCATCATCATCCTCAACCTGACTATGCCCACTGCAGGGTGACAGCCTCTCCCATACTCCTCCAATTAACCCGGTTCTGTGCTAGCTGCATCCACTTGATCCCTGTGAACTTTTTGACCTCATCCGCCCACCTAATTTTCTGCCGCACCCTGCTATGCTTTCCTTCGCTTGGAATCCAGTTTGTTACCCTAAGCGACCATCGATTATCCTTTCTTGCACTGCATGTCCTGCCCATGCCCATTTCTCCTTCTTGATTTCCATTAGAATGTCATTGGCTTGAGTTATTTCTCTGACCCACTCTGCACGTTTCCTATCTCTTAACATTATCCCTACCATTTTTCTTTCCATAGCCCTCTGCGTTGTCCTCAACTTAAGTAGAACCCTCTTTGTTAGCTTCCACATTTCAGCCCCATAGGTAAGTACACGTAAGATGCAACTGTTGTATACTTTCCTCTTGAATGATACTGGTAAGCTGCTAGTCATAATCTGGGAGTGCTTGCCAAATGC
>JAJIZL010020589.1:0-14184 GCA_023969395.1 Amblyomma maculatum | reverse complement strand
TGTGCAGAGTACTGCAGGTGTATAGAGTTTGCAGGGTTCTTTATCTGATTCCGATTTACATATAAGAAAGCCCAAAGCTTTCTGCGAGATAACAATCAATCGAATGTTAATAATATTAGTGTAAAATGAAGTAACCGATAGAATCTTACCATTGATGCAGCGTTCAATATAAGGACAAAACGACTAAATCGATTAAAAAAAATAATAAGCCGCTCATTCATCGTCATTTCTGTAAGTGTATTCTTATTTGAGAATATTTGCGACAGTTATTGAGCAGTGGTAAACCCTCAATAATATTCAGTTGCACTTATAGCACCTTGCATGGGCACTCATCCTGCCACCGTATTTTGTCATGGTGCAGTAGTGACAACCCAGGCAGCACATTTCATCGGCCCAATAATGGGGATTGATTGGGGATTACTGGCCCACAAGTGGCCCAATGGTGCCATTGAGCTACCAATAATGTGCAGCCACGCTATACCATAATCATTATTGGCCCAGTGAACTTCACCCATATCCGTTATTGGCATTCAACCGGCTAAGAGCGGTCAATAATGCCCATTCATATTGTACAGTTTGCCATTATTGTATACACAATGGGGCAGCCTGGTCATTATTGACCAACCAGCTGCAATTGTTTGCCAATATCTTCCACACCATGGTATAACCTGGTAAATATTGTCCGGTCAATAACAACGGCTTCTCAATATTGAATAGATCTAGGCATACAGTGGTCAATAATGTCCAACCAACTTTGGCGGCTTCCTAACATTGTAATATCTTGGTTTCTAGTGGTCGATATTGTCTAATGAGCCTTGATGGCTGACCAGCATTGCACATATCATGGCATAGCTTGGCTAATATTGTCCAGCCGTTATGGTTGCCTCGTCAACATTGAATATATCTTGGCATACATTGGTCAATATTGCCCCACCAGCTTTGGTGGCATCCTAACATTGTATATATCTTGTATTATAGCGGTCAATATTGCCTAATGAGGTCTGATGGCTGGCCAGCATTACACATATAATGGCATAAATAGGTTAATATTGTCCGGCCATTATGGTTGTCTTGTCAGCAATAATAAATCATGGCATATATTGGTCAATAGTGACCCGCCTGTCATGGCGGCCTGCCAACAATGTATACATATGCATTATATTGTTCAATATTGTTCGATGGACAGTGATGGCTAGCCAGCATTGCACCCTAATGGCATAGGTTGGGCAATAATGTTCTGCCAATATGGATGGCTTGTCAACATTGCATATATCTTGACATAGATTGGTCAATATTGTCCCATCAGCTTTGATGGCATCCCAACATTGTATATATCATGGTTTCTAGTGGTCGATATTGTCTAACGAGCTTTGATGGCTGGCCACCTTTGCACATTTCAGGCTGCGGCGGCGCTAAAAAAACAGTAGAAGCAGCTCTGACCGACAGAGACATTTCTAATACTTGCATCTCAATATGACAGTGTGTTGGGGCTAATTTCGTCGCAACTAAATTTTTCGCTGTCCCGGACGTCAGTTTACGTTCAACTGTAGAAGATATTCATATGCCATACGTAATTTGGGCCACCATATATATAATGTTTATTGGGATTAATGTATAGATTGTCCTAAAATTGTTTGACTGAGCTGACCAGACAAAATGAACAGCAGTGCCCATCGCGGAAAATGTAGAATATATTTTTCTGAGTACATTTTTCGTGATTCGCTAATTGTTGTGGATGACCTGCGATTATACTTGACAATCTTGGTAGAGAACTCTTTTATTTACGATTTTAGGCACGATTAATTGTTATGTAAAATTCTGCATATAATATCTTGGAGACAATTCCTGCAGACTAGAGGCCCGGATGTCGATCACGCGTGGACGTAGCTAACACAGATAGCGTTCCAAACGTTAGCCAAGTGTTGAAATAATTCTGACAGCACGTGGAATCTACACTGCAGAAATTAGCGAAGGCGAAATTAATGCTACTGCATACGGTGCATTACGTATCATTGTCGTTATCAACTAAACGCAGCGTCATTACCATTGATTCTATCATCATTGTCATTTTCACTAATTGCAGCGTCATTCTCGTCGCTATTCTCACGGTAGACAATGAGAATTACGTATGGTGCAAGTTTCGCGATCCAGGGTTTAGCGCAGTTGGTTAAAGCGTTAACTAGGCTAGGAATTCGATTCCCGGTGGAGACGATTTGTTTTTCTGATCTCGTCAAATCAGGATGATTGAAAGTGATTGACACATCAATGCACAGATCCGATGCACAGATATATCCATGCACAGATCTCGAACACATCTCGCGCACAACTCTCGCGCACGGGATTTCGTTCCATGGGCCTATTTATACGCATACGAGTACAAGCATATGCGCGCGCTCGAGCACACATCTGATCTGACAAGCAAATGTTTAATAGATGCGTGTCCGCGAAAAAAATCCTGCGCAGTCAAGAAACGCAAGGTACTCAAATGCAAAGAACGCAACAGAACGTGTGTGTCGCTTGAACAAACACCAGGGGTTACGTTTAGATAGTAAACGCAGAAACGATCGAATATATCCGGTGAATCCACATCCTATAAACGTTTGTCCATGATTGGAAACACGCACGCGTAGCATCATTATTTCCGCCTTTTTTTTACGTGATGGAAAGAAACTCAACATGTTCAAGCTAAGCAGAGGTGGGAGAGATCGATCGCGCTAGCCAATCAAACACGCACTGCATGATTCGCCATTACACTAGCTGTTTCCGGCATTCAGCATAAGCACCGACTATACCGCGCCTCAGTACTAGCTGTTCTTATAGACAGGTATGTTGGGCTGCTTTCAGGACCTTCGAGTTCTAATATCTACTAAGCACAAATTTGTACTGTACTCTTTTGCGCTCTGCTGCGGGCTTCAGCAAACAACGACTGAACGACTTTGGCCATCGGTGCAGCAGCGCATAAAATATTTCAGCTCAAAGAAAAATACAAGCAACATATATTCTACGTTATGTCCAGCTAATTCACTTGACAAGAAAACAAATCTGAACTGTCCTGGAATGGTTCGTATTCTAATGCGACGTAAATCGCACACTGCCAAAAAGTAGTGTACATGTAAAAGATAATAAAAAAAATCAACAGCACTGCATGGGGCAAGGCAAACGAAAAAAAAAATAAAAATTTAAAACAATTACCTACAGTGTAATGAATGCGCGCACATGTGTCGCCAGCATATATGGTAACAAAATTGAATTTGCATAATAGTTATTTTTGTTCGAAAGCTGTAATATATGGCTCATAATGATGCATTTGACCAGCGTTTGACAGCGCTCTCCTAAGCATTGTTCAGAAACTATTCTTCAAACATTCATTGCCTTATTATCCAACCATATAATCACCACACCGAAGGCGTTTCCCTTCAGAGAACTACATGATTCTACCCAATCATGTCAACCAGGCAGCTAATTGCAATTCATATATATTAAAAGTAATGCGAGTGCGTTACTTTAGCAGTTTTGAGGCATTTTTAGAGAACATCACTCTCGAAGAATTTAACACATGATTGAGAATTAGGGTTCCTTTGTGAAATATTCTGCCCCTTTCACAAGTGCTGCTTCCGCGGGCTGAAAGATGATTATACCGCGCTTCTTTCTGAGGACAACCTTGTCCCAAGTCCGTAGATATAGTTTCAATGTTGACCCTTGCTTTCTTTCTATTTTTTCTTTACTGCAAATTTAGTTCTTCAGATCTTAGCTCGTCGAGTATTTTGTATTTCTTGATATGCCCACGGTTAGTTCTACGCGGATTTTTTCTTGCTCTAAATGTCCACCTGATTTGAAATAAAAAGTGAATAACATGGGAATTTTTAACCTTGAAGTGCTCGTAGTTATGGTCGTTTTCGCTTTTCTTTTCCTTAATAGGAATACAGCAAGTATACGGGCTGTTGAATCGCTCAGTTGCGCGTGATGACGTTTCAAGAGCACTCCGTCATGAACAGCGACCGGTGTGCCATCTTTAATAAAAAAAGATATGTCCATTTGTTCGAACCGAGGACGATTCCGTGAAAACTGAAGATTGTTTTACGTATGTGATTATTATTTGAAACTATGAGGTAAAACGTATTTTTCATTAACAAAAAAAATATAGAGAAATTATCATTCCACTGAAAATGTTACCGAGCCAACAGTCGAGGCGACCAAAGAGCTCCGAACGCACTCCTCGTTGTTTTAGCGAAGCCAAGGGTAAAACTCTGCGCATTCCTCCTCACAAGCTTGGCGCAAAGAACATATGGTTTTCATTCTCTCGTCCTTTTGTCGCCTCTCCGCCCGAGGGCCTTGACTAAAGCAATTCTCAAACCGTTTTCAACTTCCCGTCTTGTAGCCTTTTCTCCCCGTAAAGCAGTCATCGCGGAGGGGCAGCGACCTTCACTGCCCTCTCTTTCCTCCCGGCTAGGCAGGCGTTGCTCACAATGCCCCCCACTCTACTCCTCCTCACCCTTCCCTTCCTTCCCGCCAACTTTCCTGGCCGGCAGCCTTCTGGGCTCACGTGGTCCTGCGGGACCTGTTTCATTTCTCTCACCCCCTTTCGAGCTTTATGCCTACTCTTTCGACAGATCTCAAGCAAAAAAAAAAAAAAAAAAGAAAAGAGGGAGAGAAAACACAACCATCTTCTGCCTTCTTCCAACCGTGCCTCAAAACTCGACACAAGCCGCTGATTCAGAGGCGTCTGGTCGGCCACACAATCCCCACCCGCTCGAGCACCGCTCGAGCCGCTCGAGCTCCCGCAGCTTTGGACAGCAGAACCGAAAAACCAAGCCTTGTGAAAGTTCCGATTCGTCTTAATGGCCATGCCTGAAAGAGGATATTTGTGAGTACCACTAGCATTTTAAGTTGTTTGTTCATAACTCAGCTCTCTGAGATTATTTCTTGCTTTGTCTCCTTGTAAGATCGCTACTTTTTCTTACCAGGTGTATAAAGCGTCAGATCCCTGGGATGTACTTTGCGTGGCAGCATTCATTTTGGATTGTTGCAACTGAGGTCTGCAAATCTGCGCTAGCCGTATGGTAAGATACTTTTTTTTTTGCATTATTTGGTGCAGTATGTTGTCAGCCTTGATCATCATGTCAATAACCGATATGCTTGCGAGAACGGAAAGTCATTTATTTCGACCGCACCACGCCAGTCAGTTCTGAACTGCATTTTCAGCGCACTATTTTGTATGCATAAACTCTGGTCATAATTACAAAATTTACGGCGCAGAGGTGGCCAATTTGTATTGCAAAAGAAAAACGTGGTCCTGTAAAACATGACGCGTGTTTTGTGTGATTTTCAGGTTACAACTTCATCGCGCGTGTGTTGTGTGTCTGAAGTGGTCAGTTTCTTTTACAAACTGTATACAAAACTCAGAGTTAAGTCTAGCTTTCTGGGACATGATTTTTAGTTGCGAGCGAATATTTAATATTGTAATTTGCCTTTATGAATGCGCTATTGGATTGGTCTAAACGACGCTTAGCTTATTCACGTGTTTGGTCTTTCTCTTGCGCTAATTCTGAGTAGTAGAAGTGTCATAAAATAGCCGCTTAAAATAGGTTATTTACAGTTGCTACCATAGTTCTTATACTTTACCACACGTACAAAGTTGTTCCCACAACAAACGTGATGCTAAGTTACGGATTTCTTTATTTTTTTCAGTTCGAGTGTATCATACAAACCCCAAAGCATCTGTGTCGTACGTTGTTTTGGCTGCAGCTTTGACAACTTTTAAAACGATCTGTTTGCAATAATCATGCGGTGCACACTAAATTTAGTAGCCGCGGTCGAAGTACGACTGCCATTTTTTGTGTCTGTTTTTTCCTTTGTAGTTTCTTTTTAGTTCTTGCGGCAATCTATTCAAAGGAAAGCTATTGATTTGAAGCTAGTTATGACGACGTCTTTCTTCTACAGGTGTTCGATCACAAAGGCACTACAAGTATAAGGGGGCAAGCACTGACTACCGTTTAACGAACAGATAACGGCAAATGTCATTTTGTTTTATGTTTCCAGCGTCAACAACACATCCACGTGGGAAGTCGTGCACTGCCAGATGTCGCAACCAATGTAACCAAGTTAATATGGCCGGCCTCACTGAGCATGCAGCTTATTTCAACCTGAGTAAATCAGAGAAGAAAGTTGCCTGAGGGCCAATAGGTAGTGCTTTATTTTGCATTTTTACTCCACGGTCTAGCTGCACTTCCACTTTCCAAAAGTTTTCTGTCTTAATGGGATTTATGAATGTTGCTTTTATTTCCAGGTGCCATCTGCGAAAGGAAATACATTGTTATGCACGCTGCTCAAGTCCATATCTTTCAAGGCTGCATGGAGCTGCTGCCCCTACAACCGACCACAAAAGAAGCTGCGACGAACGCAACGCCTTCCTCTAACCTGGGACCTGAGAACACCTTGCCAAGGGATGCAAAGACAGGAGGAGCACTGAAGTCTAAGAGTTCTGCCTAAATGTTTCCATGCCCTGTAACACGTGCACACTTAATAAATCACCATGCAGTGAACCTCTCAGCTGTATTATTTTCTGTGCATGGATATTCTCAGCATGCTTTATTTAAATAAAAAGCTGCATGAAAAATATCTTCACTGCATAAGTAGGGGATGGCTTTGCAGGTGCCTATTAGTCATAGCACGAAAAAGCAACTAGCCGGATTGCCAATTGATCTGGCTGGATGCCAATAATGCAAATCCACTGGGCAAGATTGGATTGGAAATATTGGGTAGCCGATAAATCTGGCTGGATGCCAGTTGTGAATATCCAGTGAATAAGCATGGATACAAGATATTGGATGGCCAGTGAGCTTGGCGGGATGGCCGTGATATAACAACCAGTGAGTGAGCTTGGGTGGAAGATATTGAGTAGCCATTGAGTTCTGTTGAATGCCAGTAAACAAGGTAGTATGCCAATACTGGTTTTCATAGGAGAGCCGATCAAATTGGTTGGCATATATCTTGGCTCTTCGTGCGCCCCAATCAGACGCCAATATTGACCAATATTGGGACCAATATATCCCAATATTGGACCATTGGCGGTCCATTGACGGCGTGCTGCATGGGAAACCGACAGCGCCTGTCTTTCGTCTAAGTGCCACTTTTTGTTTAAGTCCAATATTTCCCTCAAACTTCATCTATAGTACATTACCTAATATACCCAAACTTCCTCCTTTTTCTGATATCTTTTTTCCAGCCTGCTCTAATTATTAGTTAGCATTAACTAATCACTCTAAAATTTCGGCTTCAAGCTCTTCGGTGTGAATAGAAAGTTGTCGAACGCACCGAACTCGGTCCGGCCAAGTTTGTCACGAAGAAGTAGCATTAGCGTAGCTCTTTTTATTCAGCGAAAGCGAAGCCCACAAATGTTTTGAAATACCACGTGACCTCTTGCTTCGTCATCACCGAGAACTGCTTTGTGCTGCCTATGCACCGTGGTTACGGCGCTTTAGTTCGCGACCGCGTAAAGCGCTGCCAGATTCCATAGCGCAGCTTCCCATTGGTGTGTCGACAAAGTAAGTTGAGCGGCCGCCGACGGTTCGCTTTTATGGGCGAATAAGGTTAACAAGTTCGCAGGGGTCAATTGGATGCAGCTAGCACAGGAACGGAGAATTTGAGGAATATGAGGGGCGCCTTCATCCTGTAGTGGGTAGTGGGTATAGTCCGGCTGATGATGATGAGAATGATAATGACTATGATGAAGATGTACGTCGTTGGGATCGGTAACGGGAAAAATTTGTCAACACCGCTGCGCCTTGAATCCAACAAAGGCTCCGTTCGGGTTCCTAGACGTCAATTACGTTTTTGGCATGAACAATGAAAGAAGTTGTATCCACTATGCGGAGTCATTGCCGCTACAATGCTAAACAGCATGCCATCGAACCCCGGGCTTCGTCTAGCAGGTGAATTGTTGTAAGGGTATAGTTTAAAGTTGTGTTCATGCTCATTTAGCGCACAAACCAGCTGCGGTCGGTCAGTAGTCGCGACGTTCGACTACTCAAGCACGGACGCAGGATCGAATCCTGGCCTTCGGCGGCCACTTTTCGATAAAGGCAAAAACCCATGGCGCCCGTGTGCTGCGCAGTTCCAGACACATTAGAAAACCCTAGGTGACCAACATTTCCAGCGCCCTCCACTACGGCGATTTTCATAGCCTTGATCGCTTGGAAAGTTGGACCCCGTAAACCAAGCCTAAACCTATACAGCAAAAACAAATAAGACAAAAGAAAGACGGCAAACACGGGCACTGCTCCTAACTGCTTGCTTAGAGGAGAAACAGTACAGGAACAAAATAAATTACATGTTGATTTAGCATGACTAACACGATAAAACACTTTACACGAAGAAGCTAGATAGCACTATCGCAATCATCATGCCTTTACCTTAGCTCCCTCCCCCCAGCCCCGGCAAAAAAAATCACTTGGCACCAATCCAACATATTCGAGCAGTGTCATTGTCATGGGATCTTTCCACCTCATTGTCAACCACGTGATAATTTGTCACGTGACCACTCCGGTTGGGTGCCATCACTTTTTTCAAGTCCTCATAAATTACATAAAATACCTTTTCCAGGTGACTCTGATGTGGTGTCATAATTGTTTTGCAAGCCATTCTCAATCACTTGAAACTTCTTTCTAATGTGCATCAAGTGTGACATCCTCACATTTCGCAAAATATTCTTAATCCGGTCGCACGTATTGTCTAGTGGTGTGCGAATAGTACTTTTTCCAAACCGAATCGAATACAAATAGTGCACTCATGCTATCGAATCGAATACGAATAATGTAGCTAAAAAGCAAATCGAATACGAATCGAATAGTGAAAGCAGCGAATCGAATACGAATCGAATAGTAGAGCGCTATACTATTCGTTATAGCGATGTTATAGCGCTGCGGTAGAGCGCTATAACTCGTGGAGTAATAGATCTGACGGGAAAACGCTGATCTCTTCTAGGAGGCGCAAACATTAATCTCTACGCACATTTTCAGTTGTTGGTTGTTTTTATCTACAACAATTACGTTTCAACGAGTTTATTTAGTGAACTAGATTGCATAATACAATATATCAGAGATTACGAATGACTGAGCGACGCTTTCGTCCGACTTGCGTCCGCGTAACCCGAGGCCATAGAGTTGCGCTTCCCCTGCTGTTGGCTCTTCGAACTTGTTATCGCCGAGCGCGCGATCTCCTCGTCGTCCTCTTCTTTTCAGTGACTTTCGTTGCTTTCGTTCTTTCTCAATTACCTCGCGTGCTCCCCTCTAGCTGGCGCTAGGCGATTACAACTGGCGCTAGGCGACCTGAGATATATAGTGGAGAGATGCATGAGCTGACAACATTCATGCAACTCTCATGTCATGCGCCACTCGCATAATAAACTTAACCTCAACTATTGATGATGAAAGTGAATGAAATTTTCAGGGAATAAACATGTAGCGTTACTTCGCGGCAGATTAGAGACGTGTGAACTATGACACGACTACGAGAATTGCCTCCAAGATTCGTGATATGTCCAATCTTTTAAGAATGTTTCCATGCGAATGCACCGTGTCGCGGCCACGCTGAAGCATGTAGGCTCCCTAAAACGGTGATCTCTGCTTCTCGCGTAGGTTTATTGCGGCAGCAAGCTGTGCCTGCTCGGAGCTGACGCTGCCTTCGCGAGAATGGTCGGAGGTAACCGAGACGTTAATTCGTGCCAGTTATTCGGAAGTATTCGAAAATTATTCGAAAATTTGCGAAGATATTCGAACAGTTTCGAATAATTTTCAATTTCCACTATTTGATTCGTTTAACGAATCGAATATTATGATATTCGATTCGATATTCGAAAATTTCGAATATTCGCACACCCCTAATTGTCCCTTGACTTGGGCGGGACGCAATCACTTCTTGCAAGTCATGATGAATCATGTAACAGTTATTCGTAGCATGACTCGAGAAGAAATCATCACTTGCTTGCATGCCGTCCTGAAGCAGGTGGCACTTCTCAAGACTTAGCCCTCATATCACATGAAAAGTACAAAGTTGCACATAACTCACATGATCTCCATTTTCCTAATTTATTTTTCTTCTTCATGACACATCGTGGCATCAAGTGATTAGTCTTCATTACATTACTTATTCCAACGTTATATGAATCCCTGTTGCACCGTTTACTTAGCATTATAGATATAGGAGTGATACCTGAGCGATTAATAGATGTGTACAGTCATCAATCCCGTGACATTTCGTTACCGCGACTTCTTGCGACACATGCTGCTGACAACTTCCGGAACGGCTTTTGCTTTTCGTAAGACCTATGAGGCTATTGCTTTATAAATTAAATCAACGCTTTACACTTGACGCCATAGCTAACTCTAGCACAGTTGTCACCCCCACGGACAGCCAGTGTGAACACTCGACAGAGGGCGTTAACAGAACGTCGACCAAAACCTAAATACTCTTTATACCAGTATTTTATTTGCCAAGCACTCAGAGTGTAACACGAAGTTTAAGCCAACCAAAGAAGGGGGGGGTCTGCGTATAGTCCGCTTCTTGTTCCTATCGCAAACAGACCCTTAAATTTGAGCTGTAGGTCGGCATACACTGGCTCGTTGGTCTAGGGGTATGATTCTCGCTTAGGGTGCGAGAGGTCCCGGGTTCAAATCCCGGACGAGCCCTTTTTTTTATAACCGATTCTACTCAAACACCCTACTACCGGCACTTCCAATCATTTCGTTCCTAGCTTTACCTTTATTTCAAACACTTTGTCCTACATATTGTTTTCAAGACACTGGACCAAGTGCCTGAGTGGCTTCCTAGAATAAAAACGTCGCTGCACATGCCTGAATTTTAATGGACCAAGCAGCTCGAGTTCGTGTGATTTTTAACCCGTGTTGTGTGTTTGTCGCGTAATATTCTGTATGCTTAAAATGTGGTTTTGAAGTTGGCAATAAAGAACAAAATTATCACTTATACCTGTAAGACAAACGCAACCATTACCTTAGCCCTCCAGGACTTATGTAGGACAATTGAAATGTATGGATATGACCGCTGCAGCTGATCTTTATTTGGTCAATCACTTATTAGCGTGAAATTTTAATTGCTTACCTTGCAAAAAACGTTACTTGATTTTACAAAATCTCTCGTGTTTTTGTTCCGAATATAAATTGGCCTTGAAAAAAAAAAACACCTTATATATGCTTCCGTGTGGGCGCGATTATAGTGCATATGGGCCGGATGACGACTCTTGGTTCCTTTGATCGCATTTGGAATCGACTTTATTGTGAGGGATTCCAGCTGCAGCCACGTTGATGAATTTTTCCTAGTCAACGATTTCAACGTCATGACTAGCAATTCTATGCTGTGTTTGCGTTGTGTTGGAGGAGCACTTTAATCCGTTCGGTTCTTGCCGTCACCATTGCGGTGCTTTTCAGCCTCCTCGGTAAATTTTCTCATGCCAACGCTCAACATATTGGAGAAGCCAAGAATCCAACGAGGCGACTAAAGATGCACCACAGTCATGTAGGCATGAATCCAACAGATCCAAGTGCTGCTTTAGAAAATGGGGAACTACGTACTGAAATCGCTTCGTTGCAATCGGTGACCGAAGAAATTTGGCAACACAACTGCGCCTGAATTCCAACAAAGGGTCCGTACGGGTTGCGAGACTGAACTGACGTTTTTGACATTGTCAGTGACATAAGTTTAATCTACTATGTGACGTCTATGCCACAATATGGCCAAGCAGGATACCATCAAAAAACGGGCTACATCTAGTACGTAAATTGTTGTGATTGTACTTTACAGCGGTGCTTATGGTTCTTTAGCGCAAAAGCCAGTTGCGGTGGCTCAGTAGTCTGAGCGCTTGACTGCTGAATTAAGGACGCAAGATTAAGTCCCGGCTTCGGCAGCCACTTTTCGATGGCAAATAACAAAGACGCCCGTGTGCTGTGCAGTGTCATCGGACGTTAAAGAACCGCGGGTGCCCGAAATTTTCGGTAGCCGTGCATAGCTTGAGCCGTTATATTTCATAAACGAAACCTAAACCAACTATATCAAGAAAAGAAGGAACACGGCGAACACGGGCACTATTCGTAACTGCTTGCTTAAGGGAGAAGCAGCACGTACAAATTGTTTGAGAGAAGCCCGCCACTAAACGTAATAATAAACTGAAGGGGCATAACAGTTATTTTGGAGGCACAATAATTTCTTTGCTTGCGGACTTTATAACTTGATATGAATCATTTATTTTATTTGTTTATTGCAGAAATATTGCCAGCCTTCACAGAGGACCTTAGGTAGGAGTGGTATTACATGCATTTTTTAAAAATAAAATACACAGCAGAAAAGAAAAACCACCTTAACAAGAGGAAAACCTAAGAAATCAAACATCATTATCCCGGTGTCGACCTGCGACCAAAATATGGATTGAAATACTTAAGTATTGGCATGCTCTTCGTACAGTGAAAATGACTACCAGAAAAAAATGTAAAAGGAATAAATAATAAAAGCAGACATATAAAACCACATGCTCAAAGAAGTGCTTGAGATTGAGCTAGTTGGAACATCTTCTCACAAATGCTGCGCTGATTAGTTTTACACGAACAAAGGAACTGGATAAACGCTGAGGTTAAGCGCAAAACTCGAAATAAAGTTAAGAAGTGCTTGAGATTGAGCTAGTTAAAAACTCGAAATAAAGTTAAGAAGTGCTTGAGATTGAGCTAGTTAAAAACTCGAAATAAAGTTAAGAAGTGCTTGAGATTGAGCTAGTTGGAAACTAGCTCAATCTCAAGCACTTCATAACTTTGTTTCGAGTTTTGCGCTCAACCTCAGCGTTTGTCCAGTTCCTTTGTTCGTGTAAAACTAATCAGCGCAGCATTTGTGAGAAGATGTTCCAACTAGCTCAATCTCAAGCACTTCTTAACTTTATTTCGAGTTTTGCGCTTAACCTCAGCGTTTGTCCAGTTCCTTTGTTCGTGTAAAACTAATCAGCGCAGCATTTGTGAGAAGATGTTCCAACTAGCTCAATCTCAAGCACTTCTTAACTTTATTTCCAGTTTTGCGCTTAACCTCACCGTTTGTCCAGTTCCTTTGTTCGTGTAAAACTAATCAGCGCAGCATTTGCTAGAAGATGTTCCACGAGCTCAATCTCAAGCACTTCTTAACTTTATTTCGAGTTTTGCACTTAACCTCAGCGTTTGTCCAGTTCCTTTGTTCGTGTAAAACTAATCAGCGCAGCATTTGTGAGAAGATGTTCCAACTAACTCAATCTCAAGCACTTCTTAACTTTATTTCGAGTTTTGCGCTTAACCTCAACGTTTGTCCAGTTCCTTTGTTCGTGTAAAACTAATCAGCGCAGCATTTGCTAGAAGATGCTCCAACTAGCTCAATATCAAGCACTTCTTAACTTTATTTCCAGTTTTGCGCTTAACCTCACCGTTTGTCCAGTTCCTTTGTTCGTGTAAAACTAATCAGCGCAGCATTTGCTAGAAGATGTTCCAACTAGCTCAATCTCAAGCACTTCTTAACTTTATTTCGAGTTTTGCACTTAACCTCAGCGTTTTTCCAGTTCCTTTGTTCGTGTAAAACCAATCAGCGCAGCATTTGTGAGAAGATGTTCCAACTAGCTCCATCTCAAGCACTTCTTAACTTTATTTCGAGTTTTGCGCTTAACTTCAGCGTTTGTTCAGTTCCTTTGTTCGTGTAAAACTAATCAGCGCAGCATTTGCTAGAAGATATTCCAACTAGCTCAATCTCAAGCACTTCTTAACTTTATTTCGAGTTTTGCACTTAACCTCAGCGTTTGTCCAGTACCTTTGTTCGTGTAAAACTAATCAGCGCAGCATTTGCTAGAAGATGTCCCAACTAGCTCAATCTCAAGCACTTGTTAACTTTATTTCGAGTTTTGCACTTAACCTCAGCGTTTTTCCGGTTCCTTTGTTCGTGTAAAACCAATCAGCGCAGCATTTGTGAGAAGATGTTCCAACTAGCTCCATCTCAAGCACTTCTTAACTTTATTTCGAGTTTTGCGCTTAACTTCAGCGTTTGTACAGTTCCTTTGTTCGTGTAAAACTAATCAGCGCAGCATTTGCTAGAAGATGTTCCAACTAGCTCAATCTCAAGCACTTCGTAACTTTATTTCGAGTTTTGCACTTAACCTCAGCGTTTGTCCAGTTC
>JAJIZL010020586.1:0-15264 GCA_023969395.1 Amblyomma maculatum | reverse complement strand
ACAAGCGCACGTATTTGTTCTCCAGATTACAGACACGAGGAAGGGGTCACCTATTCCTCTCTTAGCGTTAAATTTTAACAATGCCAGGATTCGAGCGAGCGAGTAGGAACAACTGCTTTGGGTAGGGATGCCTCCAACTGAGCCGGTATCTAACGCGACACAATTTCCGCGCAGTCACGCAACTGCAATTGAAGAGGCGTTGTATAATGCAGGCCATGCAAATCATGACCCGGATTTAAACGTTTTGTTTACAAGCGCGCGTCTTTTGGGAGCTAACGAAAGGAAGAAGAAAGCAGATTGGTCTCTCTTCGATAGCTATTGGCCCTAACAAAAATGAGAAGTATGCACTGCCTAAAACGGTGGCTGTTTCGCTGCTCACACACCGTTTCTTAAAGGAGTTTCAAGTGTGTCGGCCTGTTGCAACGCTAGCTCTTGCTTGCGTTCACGCTTGAATACAGGCTGGCATCAAACTATGACAATTCTTGCCCAGTGACAGCATATATGTCAATATTTGAGTCGACGCATATATTATTTGTAGGAATGCGGCTAGGTTTCTTAACTTCCTCCTCGGGAGATGAATCAGGCGGCTTTCTTCAGTGTTCCCATTTCCAGTAGAAAGCCGGTAACCTTTGACTGAAGTGCCTTCCAAGCTTGTAGGTCAGACAGCGGTTGGTTTTGTCAAAGCGTGTAACGGAAAGTGTGTCACATATGTAACAAGCAATTCTGCATGCATGTGTAGTAAAGGGTTCCGTCAGTAAAGCATAACTTTCTGCACTTTGTCGTTATTTCCAAATTATTCCACCTTACGTTTATCCTCTCTGGCTTTAAGTCTTCTGTACGCTGTCCGCATCTTTTTTTTTTTTTTTTTTTTTTTTTTCTGTCGCCAGATTTTACAATGACAGAGTACCACGCGGTCAATTTTTACTGAATTTATGCAGAAAGCTCCTTAGTATTAGGATAACAAGGCTTGTTATCATCGTTATTAACACGAGCCAGGTCTATTTCTAAGGGCATCAAATAGATATCCCAGACCACTATTAGCCACCATAGTTAACGAATCAACAAATAAATAAACATTTAATTCTATATTTCGGCGTCCTTTTTCCTAAATCATTTCTCGAATGGCACAGGAAAGTGCAGCAAACAAACTCGCCATTCTTTTCATAAAGTAAGAAGCCACTTATCCTGCTGTTGATTCATGCAGCAAAACTGTTCTGGTACACGTGGTACTTGAACACCTTAATGGGTGAGCGCGAAATTCTTCTCACCTACATGAGATCAGGAGCACAGCGCTGCACATGACTCAACCGAGCAATCTCAAAAAGCGTAATACATGCCGTGAAATCGCTGCCAAATTTCAGGCAAGATTTATTTAAACATAGCACTTCCTCTCCTCTTAATTTGTTTGCAACAAACTACCCTTCATTATAAACGGGAGACTTGTATGGACAAGCAAACAGCCATCCATGGGTATCCGTTTCGACTTTATTTACTCTCATGCACATGATCTTACGAGCTTTAATACAAAGCAAACTAGATACCGGTGGGGAGAGGGTTTGTGTTGGGCAGGCCATCGCGCGGTTAATCTAATTACCAGGACCGGAGGGGCGACGGCCCCTACAGTTCTGCACCCCCGATCTTGATTTATTTGACGGTGTCGGCACCCTCCTGACGGTGGCGCTAATCTGAGCCCTCGACAAGTCTCGCTGGTTGCTCATACGAGCATTGCAGATGGCGGCCCGGGATAGACACGCACTCCGGCTACCGCTGTCTCTGTGCTGTGCGGTCTGAAAATCACAAATTATTCTGTCATGTCATTGGTATCGTACTTGTTGCTTCAGCTCCCTGAACGCGTTCCAGCCAGCATAATACCACAGTAGCCAAAGCCAAGCAGTGTATGGGCAACAACTAGTGTTAGAATATACATCGGTTGTTTTTCTTTCATTATTCTCTACAATTTTTAAGCCGGAACTGCACAGCAATGCGGTCTTTTAAGCGGATCGTAGAACATGATAAATATTATGTTCAGGATAGTAGGTAATGAAAAGCTGCTGATGAACTGCTATTCACCGATTATTTTTTCAGTATTTTACTTGAGGGCACAATATTATATTGCACTGGCATCATATGTGAAGGCTGTTTCTTTTTAGAACAGAAACAGAACTTGAAATGGTGCGTATAAAACAAGGCAGCGCCACAAACGATGAGCTATGTGCACCGAAACTAGCATAGCCGGTTTCATAACCGGTGAAGCTGAGTTGAAGGCCAAAAAAGTAAGCAACGTTCTTTGGGTTTCGGGCATAGTGGCGCCTTCCCTCTACTTCGCCGGAGGCTAGCCGTAAACCGAAACTGAGGCAACGCTCTTGGCGTTCAGTTACGGAGGCGAAGAAGCGCTGCCTTGTTTCGAAAAGATGTTACGATACACCCAGTGTTCGGTGCGATATCGCACCGTACGAAACTGCACTGATGTGGTCCATGAAGAGATCTACATGTAGCTTGTCTTTGCATGACTGCGTAGTGTCAATTACTTCAGCATGCTTTATTCGTTACCCATAATTCCTCTGCTTTGAGTGGCGCTACATATTTCGGGGCTTGTCGCGAGTCTATATTGTAGCCGGGTTGTTTCGCACATATAATTCCTCGTTTCATATCTCGAACTAAAAGCCAATTGAAGAAAAAACAGGAGGGTTTAGTCTCTTTACGGGCTGAAATGCGAGAGCATTTCGAGTTCCGGGCCTAGTGTCGTAATGACCTCGTTCTGCGTTTCCTTGCTTTACAGACACGTATAAATCTTGTATTCTTTTTTTATTCTTGTCTTTTACATATTTGCGTACTAATTCATTTATTTAACAGTGTTTACCTCGTTGCTTATTATTTTTATAGCTTTTTGTTAACTCATACTTAAACACATGATTACCGTCATCGTTTTCCACAATCACTACTCCCCCCCCCCCCCTCCTTGATCCTTGTGAGCACGTAAGTGGGGCCACTTTTTATGGACTCAATTTGCGGAGAGTCTATGCGTATTATCTCGGCGATTAGGCTGTGCGGACAACTTTCGACTTAGATTTCGCGTTGTATTAGCCGTATAAGGCTGTCGTCTCAAAACTTAGACACTGGGTTCGCCTGCGATTTGAAATCCCCATATTTATTAGTACAAAAGGGTACCCTGAAGCAAAAATGTAAACAGTACACCAGGTATTATCATTTAACTAACAATCGTTTAGATACCTTATCCCGGGGGCATAATGTTCGCAATACTGTACCTTCTACCCAAAAAAAACCGCGTTGTATTTGTAATAGCTTTGTAAGAAAAAGATAAAAGTGCAGAAAGGTATATTTTCTTCTTGCGTACTTCAGCCTTAAACAGGTCTTATCGACTGTGTATCGCCATTGAATAAGAAAGGGAGGTACTCACTTATCAGTGTGATTTGCAACAATCAACACTGGCGAAAAATTATTTGATGGGAGGTAAAGTTTTCAAGAACTGTGCTCAGTGACACGCAAAGTTCTGTCACGTTGACATTCAAAATACCGCAGCGAATGAGTCAATATATAGCTTTTTTATTTTATTTTTTTGATAGCATCCTCTTTTCCGAACTTGTGTAACTCCTAGTGCATTACAATCTAAAAAAACAAAACAGCTTCACTATATTTATTGTCTCCACCTACTACCTGTGATTTTAAGCGAAGGGAGCAAGTAGTACTAAAACAACCACTCGACAGTAGTTCACTGTCACCTGAGAATCTCATAATGTTACCAGTCACCCATTCGCAAACGCGTGTCTTGACGAGCATTCATCTTTCTAGTCTACGAGAATTTTCACTAAATTCTTGTGTCTCCAGTTTCATCTCTTCCTCACAACACAAATATTTAATGACCACTACTCCTCATTTATGCTCCCATTCAGTCTGGCATTGGGAGATACATTCATTTTTGAACTTCCGCTGCAGTTCTAAAGAAGCTTCATCTCTGTATGAAGGTTAGATCGGAATAGTGTTGTGGCCGTAATGTGTGCCATGCGACTAAGGAACTCCTTTCGCACGAGATGGCGCCACTACTCTTCTCGTTCGACTCATACAAACCCTCGATAACAGCTTGTCTTTCCAGGAATGTATGCGTAAAAGCGAGGAGGGCACACAGCAAAGCTGCGAACACTGACCAAGAATGCGAGGCATCCCGAAAGTTCCCTGGTACATTGCACAGGCCTCACCAAAGTTGTGCTATCCAACAAAAAAGAACATATCTTAAAGCCCTAAATCATTAACAGCGAAGGACAAAGTGGGGCAAAGCGTATTTCTCCATCACCGACAATGAAAAAGATGAGTGTGTGCGAGAAGTGCCACCACAGAGCTCTAGCTGGTACGAGCCCTCCTTTTCGCCCCTCATAAGTGGGTCACGGATAGAGGCAGGTAAACCTATAAACAAATACTTACAAAAGCAACAAATCGCAAAGATGCCTGTAGACCTCAAAAAATGGATTCGTATTTCGTGCGCTCATGTATGAAGCGGGGTAAAATTAAAAACCCGGGGGTCTCTGTGAATGTGAGTTGGAACCGGGAGGAGATTTCTTCTTCATTTCCCATGTCATGTTAACTATGTAGAACATTAACGCAAACTCGCCACAATTACTCAAAAATCAAACGCATATACTTCTCGTAGAGGCGCTCTATATAGATGCTCTCTCTATCTCTCTCTCTCTCTCTCAAGTTCAATATATTTCTTGGGGCGCGAAATCAAGTTTATTTGAATGATCTTAATCAGAAATCCTTATAACATTCCTCGTAGCCATAGTATATCGTGTTTCAAATGCGTTGTTTCCAAGACACGCGCATTTTTTTAGGAAGGCGACTAAAATAATAAAAACTTACGAATTATCAGAATATCATTCAGGTGATACGAATACGTCTCGTTTCAGCACTTTTTCCATCACACCAACGATTATTTTTCGCGTTTTTCAAGTTTGCTCTCTATCCGGAGGAGCGAGCGTGACGTGAGACAACAGAACAAAGCAATTAGCGTTCAGGCATTGCTCAAGTCAGTTTATCATTATCAAAAGTCTATGACTTTCCTGTAAAGCAAAACAACGTCCACAATAGTGCCCGCGAAATTCGGCCGAATTGCGTACCGGGCCACACTTCGAGGAAACGTTTTCTAAAGAGTTGCAAATATACTCCACTATACAGCCTCAACTTGCTAACGCTGATCAGGTCCCAGCGGGCAACTATAAATACTATGAAAACATATAAACAGGTAACAAATCAGTGTACACGACGTGCGGCCGCTTTCATCAAGATGTTTGTGCACCATCGTGGAGTTCTGAGAGAATTGAGTCTACCTGACTGATTCACCCTGATCTTCGCAACTAATGTTCAGCATATGTGCATAACGGAAGAATAGTTGTTTTACACATAGTTGTGCTATCGCGAAGCGTTATCAAAGCTGTGGGACTACCTCGCTTCGGTCACGCTCTCTCCGCTTACCTTGCCACATTGATAAGCCGGCTTATTAAAGCGCTTTGCGCCAGCCACCGGGGCGTATTTTCTTCGTTTCCAACGGCATAAAGCCGTTCCGTCTGAGCTATGCTGCCTCAGTTGTCTTGCTTCATACACGACTATCGTCAACTCCAATTCAGATTTCAAAAATAACTGGCGTGATCGGCACATCGTGTTTGATCTATTGTTCGGCTCGTCGAGACCTGATTTTTATCTACAGGCTGCTTCCCAGTCATTGTCAGTCTTCCCTTCATTTTCTAGCAGATCTCTGTACCTTTCAAATCAGTTACGTCACCAGCCATCTATATATACTCACGTTTACTGCCACATTTTAGTAGCCACAATGTTCGTTCTCTTCATTATTCTCTTCATTATTTTTTTTTTGCCTCTAACCTCGCAGCAGTCGCTATCATCACGAATCATTCGATCCAACGTTCTTGGTAAGTAGGGTTGACGTCAGTTACATAAAGCAGTCAGTCTTTTTACCGAACGAGCGCACTCGCAAGCAACCACTCATATCGTACATTCATCAATGTGTGCCAGCGGATGACGATGCCGCCTAATGACCCTCATGTCCTTTCGCAACTGTGCCGCAGTCGGTATCAAGGCATTATGTTGTAATCAACGAACGTGCGGCAAATCATCTCTCGGGAACATACGTGCCCAGGCCTTTCTCCTGAATTTCGCGTGCTTATTTCGTTCGGTGATCTGACAAGATTGCGCTCCCGTGATTGCCGCTATACTGGCCAGCTTCTTATCTCCCCACGTATCAGATGTGCCTCGTTTTATGTAAATCTGTACCGAACACTAACCTTGGTACACGTCGATATAACTAGTAGAACGGTGACACCAATTCAGCGCAGTTACGCCTGTAACTTTGCGACGTTAAGCTCTAGTGAAGATAAGTTGGCACACTCTTTTCATAATTCAATGAAATTCAAGGATACGAATGTGTGAGGCTTGAAAGTAAATTATGCCAAGTACTTGCTGCTCTGGAATTGATAATTGTGACGTAAATGATAGTTAAAGTGGCGATGATAATTAGGGTTCTTCTGAACTAATTAGGAAAATGCTGAAAACTAGGTGACAATGTCTTCTGCTAAGGTCTTTCTAAGGTCTAAGGTTCTGCTAAGACCCTGTTAAGGTCTTGTAAAAGATCGAAGTGTCAATAAATATATAAATAAATAAATAAATAAATAAATATATAGACGTAATTGTTTATGACGTTTCATGTTTTTGCTTCCCTCGCCTTTTTTTTCTTTTTTTTTTTTTTGCCACGCGTTGAATACGATGCCGCCATACACCGCTTCGCAATCTGTGCGTTAAGTGGCGTCGGTGTTATTCGTTGCAAGAAATGTTTCAGCGCTGGAAATCCACCGCCGCTGTATATGATGCCATCGTGCGGCCTCTCTCTCACGCTTTGAGCTGCGAAGAAACATGAACGCCGTCGCAGCTTTATTTGGTGACAATTATGTCGCCTTTTTAAGTGCTGGCAAAAACAGACTTTCGTGCTTTTCCTGCAAGTTTCAGGCACTCCCCTCCCTTAAGATCATTGATCTCTAAAACGCATTTAGCTGCCTTTCAGGGGTCTTTCAATACCAACTTAGGTTGGGCCTTGATGAAGCCTTCTAGCACGAAACATTCTTGGAGGTAAGCCTAACGGTTAGGACCTTACCACGTACCTAGGAGTAACAAAACTTCTGGTCGAGGTTTTATGCCTTCCCAAACAGTTATCCTAAACCACGGCAAAGTAATCACTTAGATTTTCATTCTATTCCAGCGCTAATGTAGTGCAGCCTTAAAAAACCTAAAAGAAGCGAAATCACACCAGCGTTCTTAATTTTGACTGAACGGTCACCACTCCTGTGCAGTCCCATGTAATTTACGACTACTCCGCCCTCCCAAATTTGCTCCAAAGCAGCATAGCCCACGTAAGGCGTAGCCCATGAATGGGCCACGAACGGCGATAACGTGGTGATTTTTGTGTGCACACATCCTCGTTACGTCGCACGTGTAGTAAAACCATTTTCGCGCTCGACCACAGAACACATTTATTGATATCTGCACGATGCGACTGGTCCCCAATGACGTGGCGATGTGCGTGGCGTTGAACATACCGGGTGCCTCAAGTAAAGGTAAGTAAAGTTATAAAACACTACGATTTTTCTTTGCCAGAAAATTGCTTTGAGTTGAGATTGATTTGTTGGTATAGTCTGCATTATGTCTTTTTATTCTGTGCAAGTAGGACAACTTAACGTGTTCGCCTTTTCTTTTTATTCTGCGTAGTTAGGACAACTTAGTTAACGTGTTTCCTCTTTCTCTTTAAAAGCTGCGCCAAATTTGGTATGTTTAACTTTTCTGTTGCGGTATATTTCTGCTCTAGAAATCTATAACACAACACCGATTCACCAATCATTACATACTATGCCCATCACAAGAAAAGAAAACAAATAAGACTTTCGCGACTTCATAACAGAATAAACAGCTAAGCCAAGTATAAGTAGCCGAAACACTTATTTCAGAAAACACATTAAGTCTTAAATGTTTGTTTCGCCTGTCAGTCAGGGCCTTTCACTATATGCCTAAGGGACAACACAGTAGACGAACATGGAAAGTCTGGTATATATCCTCTTCACGTCGGAGACGAGTGCCGACAGTGCACTCAAGCCTTTCAGGCAACAAGTTCCAATGCTCCATCTATCAATGCCCCAAGCAGCAAGCCTACCTCTCCTGATGCCATTTGTGCCACCCCATCAGACCAGAACGCTTCCCTATGACATTCAACTGTCACTGCCTTAATATGTCGTTAAAAATGCCAAGTGCCGAAATCAAAAACTGCCTTGCATAGAGCAGACACGCGACGCGGAGTAAAAATATAATCAGTCGAGGCGTACTGAATCCCGCTTGAAAGAAATCATTTCCGCTCTTTTTCTATTCTCGTCATTAGGTTCCTGTCAGAACCTGTCTCGTTGCCGAGTTCCCACTAGCCACCGGCTTTCTGCCTCACGCACACGCACGCGTGGAAAACGGCAGTGTATACTAATACTTTATTGAGGCCTTGCAAACGTCGGTGCCTCCTTTGCTCCCTACCCTCTGTACAAGGCAAGGGTTGTCATGCACCGCTGCAGCGTCCGCGTTGGCCGCTGATAAATGTCGTCCCTCCCTCTTCATTTTCTCCTCCGCCACCCTTTCTCGCCATTAACGTCGCTTTCAATCAACAACGCCCACGGATTGGCGCTTGATTTGTTCCCGTTACACACGACGAAGAGCGGCTGCTAACCATGAAGAAGTCGAGCTCCTGTTTCCTGAACTTCCTCTATGAAAAGAAAAGACATCAAGTGTCAACTGACATCAATCTTCGCTTTTTAGAGAGGGAGGACTCTAATATTTATCCCATTTTTAACATACGCTATAAACCGGATGACTCATCGCGTGTTTGGTGGGCAATATCAGGGAAGGAGAAGCAGGAGGTATTGGCCGGTGCCGAACGTCGAACACGAAAAAATTGCCAAAAGCTGTGTTGAGAAGGAATTCGATGAGATCGGTCAACACCCGGTAGATAAGCAAGATGAATGAAGGCGAACTTCTAATATAGTTTTCATTCCCTTCGAGCTCAGTTCAGGTTCAGTTCAGCCCCAATATGTTTCCTTACTTTTTCTCATTAAATTGCGTCGAAGTTCAATTTCAACTTTACCGAAATCCGCCTTTCTCCCACTCACATCTTTCATATAGGAAAACAGTTCCCATGCTTGTCAGCTTGTTTGCAAAAATTGATTTTGTCAGATCCCTCGCCTTCCCCACGATCTATAATCTTCCATCTTATTTCCAGTTATTCCTACGTAGTTCCCTGTTGTCAGGCCACCCCCCTAGCAAACAATTAACACGCGGTCAAATGAAGCTTCAATCAGTCTTTTTCTTCTTTTTCCTTCGTTGTTTGACAGGTCGAAACATTCGCACCCTTTGCGGTTTCTTCGTTACTACGAGCAGTTGTCATGGTGTTTTTGGCTCGTGAGGTTGTCTATTCGGCCAATAGTGAGGTCTTCCTTCTTTGTAGCTGTAACCCGAACGACCTGTCTGCTGTCCTTCGGACCTTCCCCTGCGCATGTTCATATTATGTAAGGACATCACCCAGCTTCCGGCCCAAAAGCAATGCCGTCATGCGTTGGGGTCTGCGTTATCTCTTTTCACCGTGTCGCCACGCGGTAAATGCAACATCAGCCTTTATCATTCTAGAGAGAACAGCCTCCGATTTTAGGCTATAAATGACGAGGAACGTGCATGCGAATATCAGGACATGTTCACTTATTTTTAAACATGATGGCGGGGAGGGACGAGTGGAGCAGACGGAGATGAATGAGGAGAGAGAGAGAGAGAGAGAAAGAGAGAGAGAGAGACAAAACTTTATTTCAAGAAGAAAAAGAAAAGAGAAAGGAAAAAAATAAAAAAAGCGGGGGGGGGGGGGGGGGCAGGGATTGGAGTCTTCATTTCAAGACCCCAGTGGCCTGGGCTGCCGCTCTTGCCTGAGTTACCAGCCTGCGCTGGGTCTCTAGATCATAGCATTGCAGAGTGGCCTCCCACTGCGCCTCCGAATGGTGCATATTTGTGTGGAGGTTTGGGGCCTGTGCACCCCCATGTGACGTGGTAGGCGGTGGGCTGGTCGTTGCACCAAAGGCATATGTCTGTGTAGTGTTCTGGGAACATTATGTTGTATTGATGTAGGTTGGGGTAAGTGTTGGTTTGTAGCTGTCTCCATTCCCGCATTTCTTGTGCCTTTAGACCATTGTGTGGAAGGGGATAAATCCTACGTTGTTCCCGTAGGTACTTAAGTCGCGCGCCGCAAGTCGCTGGGACAGGAATGCTGGTTGTGAGATCGGGATTGGTGGCCGCTCGGTTCGTGTGACCTCGAGCTAGCCTATCCGCGATCTCATTGCCTTCCAATCCAGAGTGCCCCGGAACCCAAGTGATCTGATGCTTGAGCTGTGAGGTTGTAGCCAATGGGTTAGTTGTGAAGCGAGCTAATTTTTTAGGTATTCTGCCTGCAAGAATGAGGGTGCCGTAGGCGAGGAATTAGTGTTGGGAGCTTGGTGTAAGCGTGTCAGCGTTCCTGCAGGTTTGTCACCTACTGGTTGTTAGCAGGCGCCTAGTCAAAGGACTGCGAAACTACTGCGCATTTCATAACTGATTTAATTCCACGACTATTGTGTTTCTCTCTCAGTAGTTATACTCATCTGGTTAGTAGGCGACAGAAACGATTTTGATGCAAATGAGTAATAATATTTCGTTCTTTCGTACAATATCGTGGACCTACTTGAATGAGGCAGCCCAGTGAGAAGGATATTGCACAGCCACCCTTCCTCTGCTGAGCTACTGGTATAAGCGACTACAAGTATTCATTCGTGGGGGAGGATAATAATCGCGGAGTAATGCATTGAAGTACCACATTGAGGGAGTAGCTCTGAGGCGCAAGGAAAACCAATCATGCAGAGTAACTGTTATTTGTTCACATTATTTTATTATTCACATTATTTCATTCTTGCTTAGCGAAACAAATGCGCCCTGAGAAGATCGTTCTCGAATTGTCAAAGCTATTAGCTACACATCGCACCTTTCTTCTTGCGCTGGTCTCGCGCTTTTCTTGCTCCGAGCCAACAATACCAGTGACTGTACCGACGGCTTGCAAAAGGCTACCAGAAGCTAGGTTTGTGCAAAAAAAAAAAAAAAAAAAAAACAATTTTATCGAAGCATCTTGACCACATTTTGAAACTTTCAGTAGATTTAACCCACCAGTTAGTACCTGTCAAGCCTGCAATAAGGGCAGAACTGAGTGGAATATGTGTAAAGAAACAATTTGGTATAGCTGAACTCAGCGTCTTTGGGCATCAATCATCGTGATCTGATTAGCATTTGCCGACGACACATGTGGAGCTGTGAAGACTCCGGTTGAAGACCGGGAGCGCAGATGGCAGGATTTGCTCGCTATTTCCCGCGGCAATCACGGAGAGCAGTCCGAAAAGTCTTAGCGCGCGCGGCACTTCACGGCTACTCAAGCGGGTGAGACACACGCTCGAATTTTTTTACTTGTACGTGCAAGTGCCATAGTAGTCTGACTTGCACGTGAATTCATGTTAGAGAAGACGACGACGCACATAGCGAGAACTGTTGCGACTGTAGGAAGAAGGAAAAGAAAATGCACGGGCCTGCTAATGGCTCTGTAGCTGAGCCACCTCTGCTGCTTCGTGCGGACAGAAGAGAAAATAAAGAAGAAAGAAACAGAAAGAAAAGGACGAGAAAGACGCGCGTCGCAACAGCCGTCGTCAAGAACACTTTCAAACGGCTTGCACGAAGAAAATCTCTACAAAATAAAGAATAGCCTACGCTTCAAATAAGCTCCTCCAATACTCTGTAAGCTGAGCCAGACCGGATGATTTTTTTTTTTTAATTTATCAGAATTCTCAGACAGCCTAGACACATGGAACCAACACAGGGGCAAGAGTTGCCTACACATAGGATAAATTACGATTCTTAGAATTACCTGAATGCCACCAGAATTGCCTAACTCTCGTGGAGCAGCCTGACGGTCCTTTTCAAAGGCCCTTTGAAACAGCTTGCACGAATAGAAAAATCATTAAGACAAGATACAAGATTAGGCTATACATAAAAAATTCTTACTTTCCGCAGGATTTCCTGGCAGGCAACATTTTAAATAGAGCAACTTGCCAAATGATCCATGTTGTAATGTGCGGCAAGCTTACAACAGCATTCCTTTAGCTAATTGATATCTAACACAGAAAACAAAGTTTCCACGCAAAATTAAGCAAGAGAGCGCACAATCGTAAGCACAAAAAATCGCATCTTCTGTACCTGTGTTTAACGCGTTTCTTTTTTTTACGGCACATTTCCCGCACAAACGATGACACATGATTTTACTGGTGTTCAAGCTCCTTGAAATACGTCGGCTTGAAGCGTTCACCTCACAAGAGAAATGAAAGATAATTTCCATTTGCGTGATCCTAACCTAACCGAGCCTAAAAAGAATAAAAACGAGGATGAAACTAATGTCAGACATCTCCACCCACCTAACCACGCTCCATTTTTAGGATCATCATGTTTCCTCAGTCCAGCCCTGTGAGTAATGGGTTAGATAGCCTCGATCTGTCGTACAAATCTCGCTTTCAGAGACCGAGTAAAAGAAACGGTTTTTCCACGGGCAATTCATGCTTATCGAATAATCAAGTGCAATCGTATGAATCACTATGATCCATTTAATCATTACGCGCCCTACTCGTATGTTTTATTCAGCGGTTGGAATAACCAACTGTGAAGGCAGAAAACGTTTCTCTTAATTTTGCAATATGCCCGCAACCACTGCGGTATGTTTCTACAGATTTCCTGGGAGCTCGAAGCCGTGAAAAGAAAGATGTCCTACCAGACTTCCAAATTAAGAAAAACTCATTTTGTAAAGTCTTGCACTTACCTCAAGGAAATCGGGTGCATTTTTCCGTGCGAACAAAAACCTCGGCACAGAAGCGACGCCCGGTACCGACATATAGCAGAGGCACTGGCGAACTGCCTGTTCTTCTATGACGTGTCATGCACTGTATTTCGACCCGTCGCTTTTAAAGAGTGTCCACGCAGCTGTCTTTTTCCTTCAACCAAGCTGTGAGGCAAAAGAGTGGACATGACTTGGCGAAATAATCGCATTTCGAAATGGCCCCCGTTTCCACTGCTTCCCTAAAAAACCCTGTATAAAAGCTTCTTCGATCCTTAAGTGTACTTGATGGAATATTCACGGTGTGTAGCGCAGCCACTGCTTTTCAGATCAACGAACCTAGAGATTTCTCAACAAAGCTTCTTGGAACCAGTTCATTTACCTATATATTGCAGCGAACTATTTAAATCTTTCTTTGTTCTTTTTCGACAACCGCCAGCACGTGGCCTTATCACTGTGATCACAGAGAGCGGATCTTTACTGTATTCTTTGTTTGTTGATGGTCGTTGTAGCGAGACAGCTCTTTATCCTCTGCTTTGTCGCACAAGTTGCGTCGATGTGTATCTCAAAGATTCCAACCACTCGCATGTGTTTCGACAAAGTTCAAGGTTATGCTAGTGACCGTTCGCGGCTTTATCTAGATATTTCTTCACCGCCATCAAATTGGACGTTGACGTGTGCGACAGGTATTTGTAGTTCGACGACCGACGACCACGTTTGTTGTTATCGCCACCGCCGATTCTCTTACTTCTTTTGCGGGTGCAAGTCAGCCCAATAAATAGTTTCATTCAAGTGCATCGCCAGTGTCTTCATTTGTGGCTACTGGGCTTGTCACCACTACGTGATATTATGTTGGATAACTATTATTTGAAGTAACACTTAAATTAATCACGCACCAATCCAGAACTTGTATAAGTCAATACTAATAAAAGACTTAATATTATTATTAAATTCGTTCTTGAAGACTGAGCACGGGAATCACAGACAGGATAAGCGATAACCATTCTATAACAAAATCTTCTACAGAAAGTCAGCGACGCTGTCTCTAATCTATCGTGCAGCTTAGCTCTGACGCAAGCCATCATAGAGGGCCTCACAAGCAGCAAATGTAAAAAGTCACGCCCAAAAAATATGCCCTTGGAAGAGAAGTTCTTACACAGGAATGAGAGTGGCACGCAAAAATAAAAAAAAAGTACAATAAATGTCAACCAACTAATTCTTGAAGGGACGATAGTGATGAAAGGCATTTTCACGGATTGGGCTCTATTTGCTCTCTCCGAAAATTTTCTCAATAAAAATTTCGGCGAGTGCGTCTTCTCCGCGAGGTCACTCGTTGCGTGAAACGGCCGCCAAGACGTGACCGAAGTCGTTAACACGGGACGGGAGCGATCGATGGTGGGCCGGTCCTTAACTCGACCGGTCGGCCTTAAAAATCTGCCCTCCCGTCCACCCTCTTCTTGCCCGCTTAGTATTTGTGCCAGCGGCTCCACACCTTCATTGGGAAGAACTGCGGTGACGTCTTCGACGAAAGGAGAGGGAAGCCCACCGCCGTAATTGATGGCCGCAGCGTCGAGGGAATCGCCCTGTGAACAGCAGCGACGCAGCGGAGGCGGTGGTTAACGCCCGAGCTTTCCCCACTCGATGAACTGCGTCATCGCTCAGCAAAATGGGGAGCGCCCTTCCCGGCTTTCTGCACCTCGAGGCCACCTGCGTGGCGCCTTCTTCCTTTGTATCTTGCTCCCGTCTTTCTTCTTTGCATTTTGGTGCACTGCTTTCCCCAGTGCTCCGTCGTCGCTCCTTGGCGTTTACATCACTTTTATTCTTCTTATTTCTTAGTTCCTTTGTTCCTATTTCGATTTCTGTATTTTCAGCTTACTCAGAAGATATTGCATTTACTTTACGTTCCTATCAATGGGTCCATTTAATCCATTTTACGCTCCGGCTGATGTAAGAAGCACTAGTGAAAGTCCTTTCGGTTTAAAAAGCAGGACCCGATGACTTTGTAACTCGAGATTTCTTGTGCTCGCCAGAGGGCAACAGTGTCTCCGCGTGGAAGCGTCCCTCAGCTCTGGTATTTATTTAGGCTAATGGTTTAACGGCCAGCACTAAGTGAGTCGCTCAATACGAGTCATACGACAAAGTGTAAGGGTTGGGAATGGCGCGGGTGCTGGTAAAAAGAACATAGTGCATAAGAGCTGGTAAAAAAAAATAACGTTGAGGAATAAACGAAGCAGCTTAGTTGCGGACCTCATTTGCTAAAATGAAACCAAGCCAGTGCC
>JAJIZL010020585.1:605059-619507 GCA_023969395.1 Amblyomma maculatum | reverse complement strand
GGTGCTTGCGATCTCCCGCAGGTCGTCGCCATTATCAACGTCATTCCGCCCAACGTACAGCACGGATCGGCGTGCCGAAAGCGCATTGACGTAAACGCGCAGGCCCGCCATCGTCGAGCACCTCGGTGACCGAACGCGCCGGTGTCATGCAGCAGCGAGATCCACGAACCGAATGCCGGAATCGCGCGCGTTGCCAGAGCGGGGGCTCCTAGCGATTCCCTAGAGCGTCTAGGGACGAAAAAAAACAAGCAAACCCAGTTTTTGACTACGTCACGTCCGGTTAAGCATTCAGCCCGACGCAAAAAACGTCACGCCAGGCCGCGGCGTGTCCACCAATCAGCGTTTCCAGCCGATCTACCCCTAAACGCTTCTGCCTCGATACCAGCGCGGCGCGCTACATCGAGGCACCCTACGTCAGGGTAAAGCCCCTCTATCTGGAAAGTAGCGAAACTCTCCTCCCTTCGGCTGCTTTCCTCCTCAGTTCTCTGATTTCACTCTCCCACCGGTGGGAGCGCTGCGCACGGCACGCTGAACCTGCCTGCGCTCGAGGGCGCCGCGGAATTGTCAATGATAGTGAATGGCGGGGGCTTTTTGTGCTGCCTTTTAAAGCGTTCTTTTAAATCTGCTTTGCACAGGTAAATAATAATCGATTTGAAAATGTTATGTTCGGTTTTAGCGGCACATATTGTTCGCAGTATCAAAGAAGGAAGGAGAAGACACGCTCAAAACGGCAAGAAATGTTTGCATTCAGCATCGCGCTCGGGTACTCTGAAGCATCAAGAACGGGAAATAAACTGAGCAGGCAATTATGGTGTCATCTGTGTTGGGTGACAGATAGATGACCCTGAATTAGAGCCAATGCCCCCTTCAAGAATCTTCTGCATCTTTGCGTGCGAGCGGCAAACCGGCGAATTCTGACATCGATCGCTTCTGGCTAACCTATAAGCAAAAGCGTCGATTGTTGTATGCTTTCATTTTCAAATCGCATCTGTAAGAAAATAATGAAGCAGTGTTCCTACAGCTGCTAATCAGAGGCAGTGTAGGTGAAAAAAGTGGCTTTTATTTCTTCGCAAAATCAATTGATCAGCGAAGTGACTCAGGCAAAATAGGGTCTTATTTTATTGGCACAATACTGGTTTGCTTTAAAGGTCGTAAGATGGGGCACATACAAAATACGCAGTTTCAAATACAGAAGAAATGTAGCGATAAACACTGTTGTACATTGGAACCAAGTAGCATCTTTGATTTTACTGACACAGCACTGGTCGCTTTGAAAAGGTTCCTAAGACTGGCGCAGGCACATTAATTCAAAACACAGATTTTCAAATAAAAATAAATGCACAGAAAAACACTGTTAGACAATTGGAAGATGCTGAGAACCCTTAACGAAGTGAAAAGATATGAAAACGAAGCGCAAGCAAATAATTTTCGTACAAACATTTTCCACACACGCTGCAATCCAATTTTAATTTCGATGATTATAAGCTTCAGATATGCACGAGAATATCTTTAAAAATGTAAGCAGTTACCAGAAGTTTTGAACCATTCAAAGATTCATTCAGGCGACAGGCAAAATATTAATTGTATGCAGATCTTCAAACCACAACTTTCACAAATGTTTCAAATTAATAAAACATGAAATTACGAATGCATACTGTCACCGAATCTGAGCTGCAGCGACCCGCATGCCTACGCTTTTGCTACCGCATTTACTGCTAGTTACTGGAGATATTTTGGAGGCTTCATCTCGGACAAAAATCTGGATCCGTACTTTCACGCAAACACTCACAATCTCTTTTACAACATCGTGGCAGGCTGGGAAGCAAGATACCAATGAAATGCTATCCTTTATCCGGGCCTGCAGTTGTGCAGTGCTGATTGAATTTTTAAAGAGACGCTCTCTGTTACTGCGCAAAAAGTTCTCAGCAATTTTTACAGTTTCGATTACGGCTGGCGATGGGTTCGTCAGTGACACGTGAGACTGTGAAAAGTTCTTCAACTCAATTAACCTTGCCGGTGCCGTGTTGGTAATCAGTAAAGCGCGGCAGTCGTTGTTCTGTTTCTGTTCTACTTGAACACTGAGACGCGCAGCAGCACGGCATCGCGTGCACGAAACTGCACGCGCGCAAGCCACAGGAGCGGTACGACGAGGCAGTTTAATGGCGGCAGCGAGGAAATAAAAAACAAGCAAAACAAGATTTTGCGTGCGCTGATGACGTATGGTGACGTGTTTGTCACGTCAGGGGGCCCGGCAGCCAACAACAGACCAGAAAACCCGCCCTCACTCTCTCTTTGGAGAGGGGAGCGTAGAGGAGCGAGGAGGAAAGCGCCGGGAGAGGGAAACGGAGATAGAGGGGCTTTACGTCAGGGGCGAGTGGCGCGCCACGTGTCGGGGCAGCGCCGCACATTGCGAGGAGGGGTTCTTCTGTGTTTGCCGCAAGATGGCTCTGCATGTGCGCAGAGCGCAGAAGAAATGTAGCGGAAACGTACTTCGCTACTCGTGTAACTGCGACTTCTGTAAGTAACATGCTCATAATTAACGATATACACCGCAGTATAACGTTCTACGGCACGTTTCTAAGGCAACACCGCATTCACTAGAAGCGCATTTGTACCGCTTTCAAGCATCGAGACGCATGTGTATGTCTCCCAGACTTTTGATGTTCTGATGATTGTGCATTGTCGGGCTGGGGATATGACGGGCTCGTATTAAGCAGCCCGGTAACTTTAGACATGGACATGTTTAAGTAAGTGGAGTTATTCCTTTTTACGGAAGTTTTTCCATGCAATAAAGAAAAAAAAGAACTCGTGGCTGAGTGGTAGCGTCTCCGTCTCACACTCCGGAGACCCTGGTTCGATTCCCACCCAGCCCATCTTGGATGTTGCTTTTTATTTATGAAGTGCATGCCGGGATTTATCGCTCACGGCCGACGCCGCCGACGCCGACGACACCGGCTTTTCTGCGACACGAGCTCTTTAACGCTATCGCGTTAAAATGCACGGGCTAGCTGCTGGCTCTGTAGCTGAGACACCTGATTGATTTATAGGAAGGGAAAGGCGCGGTAACTGTCTCACTTGTTTTCTGTGGACACCTCAACCGCGCCGTAAGGGAATGCAGGAAGGTGGGAGTGAAAGTGGAAAGAGAGAAAGAGGAGCCGTAGTGGAGGGCTACGGAGTAATGTCGACCACCTGGGGATCTTTAACGTGCGCTGACATCGCACAGCACACGGACGTCTCTTCGTTGCGCCTGCATATCGAAACGTAGCCGCCGACGTCGGGTTCGAACCCGGGTACTCCGGCACAGTGGTCGGGCGTCTTACCACTGCACCACCCCGGCGGGGCTAAAAAAAAACTGATTTATAGGAAGGGAAAGGCGCGGTAACTGTCTCACTTGTTTTCTGTGGACACCGCAACCACGCCGTAAGGGAAGGGAGGAAGGTGGGAATGAAAGTTGAGAGAAAGAGGAGCCGTAGTGGAGGGCTACGGAGAAATTTCGACCACCTGGGGATCTTTAACGTGCGCTGACATCGCACAGCACACGGACGCTTCTTCATTTCGCCTCCATCGAAACGCAGCCGCCGAGGTCGGGTTCGAACCCGGGTCCTCCGGCACAGTAGTCGGGCGTCTTACCGGCGGGGCTAAACCCGCGCCGTACCGTAAGGGAAGAGGGGAGTGAAAGCTTAGTTCCCAGCCCTCCACCACGAAAGATTTGGCGGACATTACGTTACGCTGAGGCTCGGTCACGTGAATTCCGGCCGTAGGTCTTCTGATTTCATTTCTGCTGGCATTGCTTGCAGGCGTATTGCTTCGATCTTTATTTTCTTGATACTGGTGCTCACTAATTTGCTGTAAATGTGATGTTGTGCTCTGCTTCAAGCTATGGCAACTCAACTAGAACGTCATACAAGGTGTTCGAGTGCCGTCGAGTTGTGAACGGCGAATTAACAGTCGGCCGTTGCGATCAGCTGGCTGACCGTCGACGGCGGGCCGCACGGGCAACTCGGGACTTTATTTCGAGTATTTTGTCAATGACAAGTATTTGATAGCGCACGTGGGCCGGCCACCTGCCAGCGTTACTGAATGGTCGGCCGCTCGTCTGCCTTTGCAGCCCCTCCGGAGTGGCGCAGTGGTTACGGCGCTCGACTACTATTCCCAAGGACGCGGGATCGAATCCCGGCCTCGGCGATGGAGGCGAAAAGCAAGGCGCCCGTGTGCTGTGCGATGTCCGTGCACGATAAAGAACCCCACCTGGTCGAAATTTCCGCAGTCCTCGCGCGCGTCTCATAGCCTGAGTCGCCTTGGGATGTTAAACCCCACAAACCAAACCAAACCTAGTTTGCTGACGAAAAACCTTACGTCGGCCGGTTGCTTCCCGATGCCGGTTAGTGACCAGCAGATGGCTCAAAACCACGGCATAGCGTCCGGCATCGCCCCTCGTGCAGGTATTCACGCCATGCATTTAATATATCGTGGCCCATGCATATATAACGGGGTAGCGCATACAAATGCATCAAGAAAAGCAGTAGGTTTTCTGATGCCATGAAGAAACAAAAGAAGCTGTAGTATTCGGTGAAAATTTTATTTGTCAACAACGTTCATAAAAAGCTCGCGATTTATTTTTTTCCATGCGTGGATATATGACTGACTATAGAACGCGTGTGCCACATATGTGGAAGATGGGCTTGAGCCTGGAAAGCGCATAAAAACAACGGACAACAGCAAGAGACAGACACAGGTTTAACATATGTCTAACCAACTCGCCCAAACGCTGCCATTAATAGGCTTGAGGCTTGGTCTTCTTCTTTTGGCAGCCTGTCAATCACAGTGATGACTGCGTCTGGTCGAATCTGCGGCGGGTCTTGGTCAGCTGCACGAAGACACGCTTTTTAAATTAAATATTTCTTTTTCGCCTAGACTTTTACATTACCGGCAATTATAGGGTTGAAAGGTAGAATAAATAATGTCTTTGCTCACTGCCACCAACTGTATTAAGCTTTAAAAGAATGACAGCTAGGCTTTGACTCGTGCTTCATTTGCCTCGATTACATCAACATATTTTATGCGCCTGCGACTACTTTCATGCGATTCGACTGAAAACGCATTAGCACAAAGCCGCAATAGATAATCAGGATCCGTGAATCCGCGAGAAAGGCGCGGCACTTCGTTTTGCTAGCTGAAGTGATGATGTTGCAATTTGCATCTGTAGCGCACTCAAACCTTATCCTCCCGACGCACTTTCATAGAGCGCGTATGAGGGATTCCAACGCGGCAGAACTGTTCCCGCGGTATTTACATGAAACCTACAATAAGTTTATTCCACAGAATATCGCTTAAACTAGATGCAACTTTTACAGCAAAAGCGACCGGATATTTAACGATAAGTCATCTGCTTTATCTTTGTTATTTAACAACCCAGCATTATTTAAAAATTATCTTATCAGCCAAGACGACTATCTAGACATCGCAACTCGCAGAAGCTTATAGAACCCGTAATAAATTTTTAAACCTTGGCACAATTAAGTTAGCTGAATAGCTCATGAGCATGCGAGCAGCACGAAATAATCCGCGCGACGAAAATACAACTGTTTGCCCAGAAAGGAAGCGCACAGAGCACAATCAATCATATAGCAGTGTGAAGCGGCTCATTCTGTGTGCACCACATATCAGTTTCAGTTTAGTCGTTCAGTCGTGTCCGACTCTTCGTGACCCTATGGACCATGTCACGCCACGCTTTCCGGTCTCTCACTATCTTCCTAACATCACATAACTTCATCTGCAGTGCCTCGAGGATGCCATCTAACCAACGCGTTCGCTGCCTACCCCTTCTCCGGCGACCCTCAACCTTTCCCAACATCAAATCTTTCTCCAGCGACTCCTCTCTTCTCACCAGATGACCAAAGTAGCTGAGCTTTAACTTTAAAATTTGACCCTCCAATGAGCAGTCAGGGTTTATGGTCGACAATATAGACTGATTTGATCTTCTGGCAGTCCAAGGAACTCTCAAGAGTCTTCGCCAGCACCACAATTCAAACGCATCAATTCTTCGGCGGTCGGCCTTTTTCACAGTCCAACTCTCGCATCCATACATCACAACTGGAAAGACCATGCACAAATTATACGGATCTTGGTTGGCAGACTAATGTCTCTGCTCTTTACTAGGCGGTCAAAGCTAACCATTGCTCTCTTTCCCAGAAGCAGGCGTGTCCTAATTTCATGGTTGCAGTCTCCTTCCGAGGTAATTTTGGAGCCCAAGAACAGAAAATCTGTCACAGCTTCCACTCCTTGTCCATTGATGCTCCAGGACTTGATAGGGCAAGACGCCATGATCTTTGTCTTTTTAATGTTCAGTTTAAGCCCAAACTTCTCACTCTCTTCTTGTACGCGGATCAGAAGTCTCTTGAGTTCCACTTCACTTTCTGCCATTAAAGTGGTATCATCCGCATATCTAAGGTTGTTGATACGTTTTCCAGCAATCTTCACTCCAGCTGAAGACTCGTCCAGACCGGCCTTCCTCATGATGCACTCTGCATATAGGTTAAATAGGCAGGGCGACAGTATGCAGCCTTGCCTCACTCCTTTCTCGATCGGAAACCAATCAGTAAGACCATGCCCAGTTCTGACTGTGGCCTCTTGCCCTTCATACAGGTTCCTGAGGAGACAGATGAGGTGAATTGGAACTCCCATCTCTTGGAGAGTTTGCCACAATCTGCTGTGATCTACGCAGTCAAACGCTTTCGCATAATCAATAAAGCAGAAGTAGATGGGTTTCTGGAACTCTCTTGCTTTTTCCATGATCCAGCGAAGGTTAGCAATTTGGTCTCTAGTTGACTGCCCTTGCGAAACCCAGCTTGCACGTCCGGAAGCTCCCGATCCACATACTGTTGCAGCCTATCTTGGAGGATTTTCAACATCACCTTGCTAGCATGCGAAATAAGCGCGATCGTGCGGTAGTTGGAACAATCTTTGGCACTGCCTTTCTTTGGAATGGGGATATAAACTGACCTCCTCCAATCCTGTGGCCACTGCAGGGTTGTCCAAATCTTCTGACATAATGTATGCAGAATGTTAACAGCGTCATGGTTGAGGTTTTGAAGCAACTCAGCTGGAATGCCATCAATTCCGCTAGCTTTGTTCTTAGCAAGGCTGGCTAAGGCCCATTCAACTTCACTCTTCAGGATGCCCGGCTCGAGATCAGTAATCACAACCGTCTTATGTTGGGTTTGCACATTCGGGTCCTTCTTGTACAGTTCTTCTGTGTATTCCTGCCGCCTCTTCTTTATCTCTGAGGCTTCAGTGAGGTCCTTGCCTTGTTTGTCCTTTATCACGCCCAGCTTAGCACAGAAGCTTCCTTTGATATCTTTGTCTTATACAGAGCTCCAGTGTTCCTTAATTGGCTGTTGTCCTCAACTGCTTGGCACTGTATGTTCAGGAAGGCATTCTTATCTCTCCTTGCTATTTTCTGAAAATCCGCATTGAGAACCTTGTATCTTTCTCTTTTCCCCATAACTTTTGCCATCCTCCTTTCCTCAGCTATTTGCAAAGCCTCTTCAGATAACCAGTTTGCTTTCTTGCATTTCTTTTGCTTTGGAACTACCTTAGTAGCAACTTCTTGTATTATATCACGAACATCAGTCCACATCTCTTCGGGCTCTCTGTCTTCCAGATCTAATTCTTGAAATCGATTCCTCACTTCCACAGCATATTCTAATGGAATTTGATCCAGATCATACCTGAAAGTTGTATCGTTGTGTTCCGCGGACGAAGCGTGACCAGATGCACCGAGCAAGGGGAGCAGAAGGAATGCCCGTTTATTGATCAGCCGGCTACTTATACACTGAGGTGGAGAGGGAGTGTTCCCTCGCCAGCATGCCTCGATTGCGATACAGATATCGGCCGCGTCACACACGCTGCTGATGCGAGGGCCCCGCCGTGCTATATACGATATATCCCCTTTTCTTTCAAAGGAAAACAAACATGGGATAGAAATGAAATACCGAACCTAGGAAATCTGCACAAAGTTTCGATCATAAGCAAGCCTCTGTGGCGGCCCTCGTTCTCGGGTAGATCTTCTGCATACAGATTGTTGGTGATGTTGTACTGTTGCAGGAGAGTTGACGGAGGCAGGAATGCTGGCAGTTGTGGCCGTTGACCCTGTGGAATTCCGGCTGCTGGATTCTGAAGAGGTGTGATCTGCTACTTGGCAGGGGTTGTTGTCGGGCTGATAGCAGCCTTTCTGTCGAAACGCCTCCCTTGTAGGCAGCAGATGCCGGCGATTGCGGCGCAAGATTGTGCCGTCTTCGGTGATTATGTTATAGGACCTGGGATATCCGGGAACTTGAATGACTTGACCTTTCGTCGCCCATGCCCCCTTTTTGATGCGGACTGTGTCTCCAGGGTTAAGCGGTGCTAGTTGTCGGTTTGAATTTTCGGTCTGATGACGCTTCTGCACGTTGTGGATTGGAGATGGCCGGACGTCGGGTAACGTTGTCCGAAGTCTTCTTCCCTGAAGCACCTCGCCTGGTGATGGCCCGTATTCCATTGGCGTTGATCTGTAAGCAAGAAGACCGAGCCAAAAATCTTGATTCATTTCAATGGTTTTCTTTAAAATCCTCTTCACTACTTGAACGCCATTTTCCGCCAGACCGTTTTGGGGGTACCTAGGGCTTGAAGTGATGTGGTGTAAGTCGTACGTTCGAGCAAAAGCGGCAAAAGCATGGCCAGAAAATTGGGGTCCATTGTCTGAACAAACTTCCACTGGTATGCCGTATCTGGCGAAAATCGCGCTTGTTGCTTCAATGACAGTCTTCGTGGAAGTATCTTTCAGCAGCTCTACTTCAGGAAAGTTTGATAGTGCGTCGTAGATGCATAAGTATGACCGTCCGCCATGCTCAAAAATATCTATGCCTACACGATGCCATGGTTGATTAGGTACCGGGCGCAACATTAACGGCTCCGGTGGCTGTCTGTAGGCGTGTGTCCTTCACGCAGAACATGTCTGTATAAATGCTTCTATATCGGAGTTTATTCCTGGCCAGAAGACCAGATGCCGTGCCCTTGATTTGCATTTATTAATGCCCAGATGGCCTTGATGAATTCGTTCCAAGGTTTCTTTTCTCATGGAAGTTGGAATGACAACTTTGCACCCCTTTAAGAGTATGCCTTTCATATGAGAAACTTCTCCCTCAAACGGCTTCCACTGTCCTTTAAGTGGTTTTCCGGCCGCCAGATTGTCACACACTTGCTTTAGGTCTTCATCACGACTAGTTTCCTTTGCCAACCTTCCCCAAGTGCTCTCGGTAACACGTGAAGAGATCACACTCACTGCGTGAACTTCAGTCTCGTCGTTAATGACGTCGTTTTCCGCGATGGTCTCGGTTGTTGCCCGGGACAGCATGTCGGCGAGGAGTAGCTTCTTTCCTGGAGTAAACTGCATTTTGATGTCGTAGCGAAGAAGGCGCAGAAAAAACCGCTGCAACCGTGGGGGCATGTCTCCAATGGCTTTCTGCGAGATAGCGAGCAAGGGATGGTGATCAGTCTCAAGGATAATCGATCGACCGTAAACAAAATGATTGAATTTCTCGCAGCCGTACACAACCGCCAACGCCTCCTTTTCAATTTGCGAGTACCGCTGTTCGCACTCTGTCAGTGCTCGAGAAGCGTACGCTACCGGCTTCCATGTGTCGTTGTGACACTGCAATAGCGCGGCCCCGATTCCGTTTCGCGATGCATCACAAGACACCTTTGTTGGTTTTGTTGGATCGAAAATGGTCAGCAAGGGCGGAGTACTTAGACTGTCGCACAGCTGCCTCCACTCTTTAGCGTGATTGGGCGTCCAGGCAAATGCAGCACTTTTCTTGATAATGTTTCTGAGAAGGGTGGTCCTCTGGGCTAACGACGGCATGAACTTACTGAAATAGTTCACGACGCCCAGCATTCTCTGTACCGCGAGCTTATCAGCCGGGGGTGGCATTTGTGTCATGCCTTTTATCAGTGATGGGCTTGGCTGTATCCCGTCCTTGTCAATTACGTCACCCAGAAACTATTTTGTCGACACCAATGGAGCACTTGTCCGGGTTAAATGTCAACCCAGCGCCTTCTGCTGCTCGCAGTACCGACTGCAGGCGCATGTCATGCTCCTCTCTAGACGACCCCCAAAGTAGCACGTCATCGACGTATACTCTGACGCCGGGAAGGCCCTCAACAATTTCATTCAGGGTTTTCTGGAATACCTCTGACGCTGATGATATACCAAACTGTAAGCGCAGAAATCTCTAGCGCCCGAATGGCGTTGCAAAGGTGCAAATCCGGGAGGTGTCGTCGTCCAACGGAATTTGATGGAACCCGGAGTTTGCGTCAAGGCGCGAGAAAACTTTAGCACCTGCTAACTCTACCTCGATGTCCTCGCGTCGCGGCATTGTGTAATGTTCCCTCTTGATACACTGGTTAATTCGCCTCGGGTCGATACATACTCTAATCTTCCCGTCTTTTTTTCTCACAATGACCAATGGGCTTACCCAGTCTGTGGGCTCTGTGATCTTGGCAATAATGCCGGCGCGCTCATGCGCGCTAGTTCTTCTCGAAGGGGCTCCTGGAGGGCCAGCGGTACTCGCCGGGCTGTTTGGACTACTGGCGTAGCATCGTCACGCAGAACCATCCGATAGATCCTTTCCACGCACCCGGTTCCTGTGAACAAGTGGCGAAACGTCTTTGTAATCTCCTCGGAGCTATTATGTGAAACTGTATGTACGCGTGACACGAGTCCCAGCGTCTCGCTGGCATGTAGGCCCAAAATGGCCTGACGCCCCTTGGACACCACGAAGAAATCGAGGACAGCACAGCGGTCACCCAGTGCTACTTCTGTACGAATGACACCCTCATGCTTGATCACACCGCCGCTGTAGGAGCGCAACACCGTGCTGCTGGGTTTCAGGGGCAGCTTGGGGCGAATTTTACGGTAGCATCCCAAGGGTAGTAGATTTGCTTGCGCTCCTGTATCTACCTTGAATTCGAACGGCATGTTCTTGATTTGGGCACGCACTGTCCAGTCGTGTTGGCTTGCCACGCTGCGCGATACATCCAGAATGTCGAAGTTATCTTCTGCGCCGTGAAGTTCGCCAACCTCGGCAGCCTTTCTGCAGCAGATAGCAAAATGATTAGGTCGTTGGCACTTCCGGCATGTTTTTCCGAATGCCGGACAGCTTCGTGGCGCGTGCATACGTCCGCAGTTACGACAAGTGTTACGTCTGGGCAACCCTCTTTGTCTACACAAGTGTTCCTTGTGCATCGCATCAATGTGGCTTTCCTCCCGTGTCCATATTTTCTTTTGCTCAGCTGCCACTTCAGCTGCTTTAGCAGTCTGTTCAGCCTTCTGTAGCGTCAGTGTGGTGTCACGCAGCAAACTTTCCCGAACTTTCTCGTCATTTGTACCAAAAACAATTTGGTCCCTGATCATTGCCTCCATCTGAGAGCCGAAGTTGCATGCTCGTGCCTGGGTTTTTAAGTCTCGTAGAAAAGGTTCAAACGACTCACCAGGGGCCTGGACTCGCGTGCGGAAGACGTAACGCTCATGCACTTCGTTCTGCTGAGCCGCACAGTACGCATCAAACTTCCTAATGACCGTAGCGTAGTCACTCTTGCTCTCGCCCTCGCCGAAGCTGAACGTGTTGAAGATCTCGATGGCTTCCTCGCCTGCCACACTCAGTAGAAGTGCCGCCTTGCACGACTCTGATCGAGGCTTGTCGGTTGGTTCTGATGCGGCGAGGAAAAATTCGAAACTTTGCTTGAATGCTTGCCAGTTCTTGGCAATTTCCCCGGCCGAGCTCAGCGGTGTTGGTGGCTTCAGGAAATCCATTGGGCCGATCTTGCAGTGGTATCTTTGGTTCACCCAGACCGGACGTCGACGCTCATCCCATTTCTGACACCATGTATCGTTGTGTTCCGCGGACGAAGCGTGACCAGATGCACCGAGCAAGGGGAGCAGAAAGAATGCCCGTTTATTGATCAGCCGGCTGCTTATACACTGAGGAGGAGAGGGAGTGTTCCCTCGCCAGCATGCCTCGATTGCGATACAGATATCGGCCGCGTCACACACGCTGCTGATGCGAGGGCCCCGCCGTGCTATATACGATACAAAAGTCCTTCTAGTTTTCTGCGTTTTCCTCAATCGAAGCTTAATTTTGGCAACAAGAAGCTGATGATCGGTGCCACAATCGGCCCCAGGCCTTGTTTTTACTGCTTGTATAGCGCTTCTCCATCTCTGCCGGCAAAGAATATAATCGATCTGATTCCTGTACAGACCGTCCGGTGAAGTCCATGTGTACAGGCGCCTCTTGGGCTGTTAAAAATGAGTATTCGCTATGGTCAGGTTGTTTTCTTGACAAAACTGTACTAGCCTCTGCCCAGCTTCATTTGGCTCGCCAAGACCGAACTTGCCTATAATTCCGGATATTTCTTCACTCCCGACCTTAGCATTCCAGTCTCCTATGAGAAAAACGACGTCTGATGACGGGGTGCGGTCTAAAAGGCATTGTAGGTCCGCATAAAATCTCTCAATGTCAGCTTCTTCAGTAGCAGTGGTCGGTGCATAGACTTGGATAACTGTTATGTTGAAAGGCTGACCTTGGATCCGAAGTGAAATCATTCGGTCGTTTTTGGGGTTGTACCCTAGCACTGCTTTACCCATTCTTCTGTTTACTACGAGAGCGACCCCATTCCTTCTCTTGGATTCGTGCCCACAAAAAAAGACATAATGGTCGCCGGAGTTAAATTCTCCCATTCCGGTCCACTTGAGCTCGCTGATACCCAAGATATCAATGTTCAATCTGTCCATTTCTCGCTTGACGACGTCCAGTTTACCTTGCGTCATAGATCTTACATTCCATGTTGCTATGTGATATATCTCCTTGCAACATCGGACTTTCCGGTCGCTTCCCGACACATCCACAACTGAGCGTCCTTTTGGCTTTAGCCCAGCCGCTTCATTCGTCCTGGAGCTACTAGGAATCGCCCTTTGTTCATCCCCAGTAACATGTGGGACGCCTTCCAACCTGGGGGGCTCATCTTCCGGCGCCATATCATTAATGGTATAGTGACTGGCCATAGGGTTTTCTTGGCAGGAAATACCGGAGTGGGTTGCCATTACCTTCTCCAGTGAATCACATTTTGTCAGAACTCTCTGCCGTGACCTGTCTATCTTGGGTGGCCCTACACAGCAAAGCTCACGACTTCATCGAGTTTCGCAAGCCCCTCCGCCACGACAAGGCAGTGATCCATGAAGGGGGCACCACATATATGTAATTGCAAAATCCCCAAAATGAACGCCTTGGCACATTCACCAATTGTCAGCATGCCGCATCATTCAATCATCAATTTCCAAGCATAGGCATCATTGCAGCAGCAAAAAAAAAAATAAATAAATAAAGAAATAAAAATGAAAATAAAAAATACACTTCGCATAAATCTTGTACTCAATCCTGGCACGAGCTTCGGCTTGGCAGCAGCGATGATGCTTGTACAGCGTCTGATCGCATATGGCGAGGGGTGCTGCAATATTTATATCAGTGATAACATTGGGCATATTTAACTGGGTTGCATGCGTCCAATCGATGTGAGTCGGATAATCGAATTTCCCGAACAAAATCAGCGCTAGTACCTGTCCGGCAAGTGCACCGCCATGAAAAAGTGAAAGGCCAGCGTTTTAGTGTAGAGGAGACCAAGGACCTCAGGCTTCGGCGAAACGAGCTTCCACTGTCGCAGCATTTCCAGATCGGCTGATACCATCTTTCTGCACGATCAGCGAAAGGTGCGCACACCAATTACAAAATATGCATTTACAGTAAAAAGATGCGCATAAGTCTCAAAACAATCAGTTGCAGTACATTGTCGCATCGAAGAAAATCGGCGCTAATTTAACTTACCTGATCGGTATACATGTCTAGTGCATGCACCTCGACATGAAGAAGTGGAAGACGAGCGTTTTGGGGCAGTTAAAATGTCATTCACAGATATATTAAAGAGGAAAACGCCCAAAATGCTGCCTTGCGGGACACCACAGGACAGTGGCAATGGATCAGAAAGGTAAAAATCTATAGCAACTATTTGGATACCTCGGACTGCAGCGAAAAGAGCTAATTCCACCGCCGCAGCTCGTTTCCAAATCGGCTTAGCACGTCTTTCTGCGCAATCAGAGCAAAATGCGCGCACATTGATTACAAAACAAAAATGTACATAGTAACAATTAGACGCGCATACGCGCGCTCCAGAAACAGTTGTTATTTGCAGCATATTGTCGTATCGAACAAAATCTGTGCTAATTGGACTTACCTGATCAGTATAGTGAGTATCGCTCCATATATTAAGAAGTGAAAGGCGAGCATTTTGGGGCAGGAGTATACCCAAGGACCCAGACTCCAAACGGCTCAGCAAGTCTTCCTGCGCTGATCGCGCAGG
>JAJIZL010020585.1:566297-603853 GCA_023969395.1 Amblyomma maculatum | reverse complement strand
ACGGTAAGCTTTGCGTACCGTCAGCCCACGGGAATAATTAAACGACCGGAAGCACGCAGGAGTTGATCGAAGCACAAAGCTGACGTTTGTCAGCGTCGTACCGTACGCTGTCCTTCGTCTCCCATATGTGTTTCCATTTATTAGAGAACTGACTCACATATGCAATGAGCCAATTCTGGCTCGTACGGTCAACTTTGCACTTTTTGTTCAGATATTTCATTACGTTTCCCGAGCCCACATCACATGTTGTCCTCGGTCCTGGTCCCGACCAACGTTACTAGATTCCTTTGGTCCCGACGGCACGTACTACTATACCTCCGGACAACCTTCCGTGGCTCCGCAGCCAAGGCTAGCTATGCAGGAATGGGATATGAGCGGCATACCTCAGCACTAACTACCCCACACCGTCTAATTCCCCTTTGAACAACCACGATAGTACCACCAGGGACCCCCTAGCAGAATCCTTGCAGGGCGTTTGAATCTTTGAATCGCGACCGTCACGACCTCCTATTTGAACATAGGCCATAGGCTATGGTTTGAACATGGAGGAAGTATTTTCCTTCCTCCATGGGCTTGAACCACCGTGGTTCCCACTATAGACCAACACCGTGTTTACAAACAAAGGGGGTGCTCGCGGAGTCGCAGCCGACTGGGGGTGAAAAATAGGATTAGCGTCCATAGGAATATACATGGAATCGAAACACGGTGTTGGTTTATAACCGTGGTTTGAACCTTTGAACCTTGAATCCTACCGCAGTTCGTCATCTAGCCACGCAAATAGCCAAATGAAGCCAAGCAAAGCAGCCGCGGAAGCAATCACATGGCGCTTGTTTACACCTTGCTACTGCTGGGCTAGCGCGGCGGCGGCTTTGTACGGTTTGTCTGTGTTTTGGTTACTGTGGTGGTAAGTCGCATTAAGCAGTGCGGTGTGCACCTCTATTCCCTGCAGTGAGTAGTTTTTCAGCGCATCGTTTTTTGCAAGGTTCATCAAGGCGTAGCGGCATTTTTTAGCTACGCCACGTCGCGCTAGTTTTCCTTGAAGTGGCGAATTATATCTCGCTGCGTCATAGTAATTCTGAGTGTGTAACGAGCATTTATTCGAGTTTTCCTTGTTTCTTCTTCAGTACAAGTGGACCCGGCCACAGCATCTGGAACCACCTGCTTTTACTAGCACAGTAATATCCGGAATGCCTGTCAAAAGGGACGAAATGTTGGATGTTCTTTGCATACTTTCAAACGAAGAAAAGTTAAGAGTGACGCTGAAGCATTCAGCTAAAGGAGGACTCATCACTGGCGCGAGCGCAATGGCAGCTGCTGTCCTCATGGGACCGGTTGGTTTAGCTGTTGGTGAGTTTTCTAGCAAATTCTATCAGTATTGCAGTGAAGTCGAAAGCTGGGCGTGTTTGATGTTGTAAATAATGACAAGGACGCTTCAACTTCGCGTGCTATTTTACGAACATATTTTGTCCAGTTTTAAGCCAGACACTTCAGCTAACGGCATGCTTTACTTTCTCACGCATAAGTATCATCGTGCCTGGGTCAAAATTCTCTAGATCCGCTTGCGCGCCAAAGCCCCGCCTTTCACATACGTAGTGCGTTGTTAGCCATTCCAGCGTCAGCATTTTGTTTTTGTGCCGCGCCAGCAGTAACAAGGCTGTGTATCCAAAGCCTTCAGGCTGCATTTGACGTCACGAATTGCATGCCTTTGTGTACAGTACTCACGGATTGAAATAGGACACTCGGAGCGCGTGGCCGTCGCTGCATCCAGCGCCGCCCGTGGATGCTCATGGAACCAAGGTGCTGCATTGTGGTATAGCGCGAGGGGGAGAACATCTAAAAAGCAGAACTGATCCTTCCGTTCGCCAATAAGCCGGCCTGTTGTTTACCACACTGCCTTGCATGCAGCGACGGCCACGCGCTCCGAGTGTCCTATTTCAATCCGTGAGTACATCTGAACCGCACCCTAAGGGAAGGGAGGAAGGTGGTATTGAAAGAAGAGAGAAAGAGGTGCCATAATGGAAAGCTTCCTAATAATGTCGATCACTTGCGGATTTTTCACGTGAACTGACGTCGCACAGCACGCGGACGCCTTCGCGTTTCGCTTCCATCGAAACGCGACTGCCTTGGTCGGGTTGGAACCTGGGCTCTGTGGTTCAGTAACCGAGTGTCTTAATCACTGAGCTACCGCAGCGAGTAAGAAAAAAAATTAGTGCTTGTTTTTGCTATTTTAAACAAATAATGACATAAGTTACATGCTTATAGTAGTGTCATTTAATGCGCGCACGAGGGGTTTTGCTGCAGTACCTGTGGCTTTATTTTGTTGGGCAATCATGACATATATGACTGGTTAAAACCAATTTTCTGTCCATCGGTGCTTGTGACTTTATAATTGTTTTCCTCATTATTTTGTAAAGCTGTTCACCGCAACTAAAAGGAAAGTCCAAGAAATGTTAAGTGATGATCAACTCGAAATGTTTGGGAATCGTTTTTCACAAAACACGTTTACGCTGCATTTGGTACAACACAACTTAAACTTCATACTGGGATGTGGCATGCAAAGTACACTTAGTTACTGCTGCCAATCCTTACCACCTCTATTTCTTCAATGGCATTGTAGGCATGTTCTTATGCAGTATTTTCTAGCTTTCTTTCACTAAAGGAGCTGTGATAAATATTAAAAAAAAATTTTTCATGTTATGTATCCAGACTAGGTCAAAGAATGAAATGCTTTATGGTGTTTATTATGAAGCTTCCCTATAATAGACAGCCAGCCTTTGCTGTGTTTTGGGGCCATCTTCCCTTTTATGTTCACTGCTGTAAGGGATCGTTAGTTGTGTTCATGCCTCTGCTTTCATCCAACTCTTGCCATACACCACATACCTACATCGCCTGCTTCTCTGCACCTGTGGTCAAACAAAAGTCATTCTAAGTGCACCCTCTTGTTCTGTTTTTGTTAGTTTTGCTTATTGCAACTTGTTTCTTGCACCTTTCCTTTCATTTGTTTTCAGTTGCCTTTGAAGTATTAAGGGTATCCAAAACATTTTTCTGGAAGGAACTCTTGGATAAGACTAAGTTTGAATGGCCTGGTCCCCTGTTCCTCATATTTCACACTAAAGCCTGAGTGCATGTTCTTCTACACTTTGCTGAATTGATGTGCCTTTAGATGTAAAGGGAAGGCCAAGTTTCAGCACAAAGCTGATTCAATACCAGAACACGTGGCTATGCGGAGGGCAGAGGTTGTGACGCCAGGTTAGTTATATCTGGGAAAATTGCTTTGGCAGGCTTGGCCTCTAGGTTTACTTCCTGTAAGCTTACTACTTCTTTATCATCGATTCCTGCAAGCCTCGACTTATAAGAGCATATTGCCCAGCCCATACCTGTACAAACAGTTGCACTGTACGTGTGACCAGTGTCCAAGGTTTCGTTTCAGGAAAACCTGTGAATGTCTTCAAATCTGGGTACATAGTTTCAGTATTTGCCTATCTGCAGTACCCTTGTCGTATGCTGTGTGGTGCATTAATGTGAACATGTTTCTGTTAATAACTAATTACTGGCTGTTGGTGTAGTAGTAGTATGTGGCTCTTTAATGAATAATATGAAACAAAGAAAAAGACTTTTTTTCAGCTGCAGCATCTGCCATCAAGCACGGAGGCACCTGTGCTGCGGCAATTAAATAAAAATCATCGTGTGAATGGTGAGAGGAAATTAAAGGGGAGCGACAGGGAGAAAGGACAAGGTGGGGTGCTATCGGTATGAAAAGGCTTATTTTTCATTCCGCTAATTCACAGTAGTTATCATATCTAGCTTGCTTCTTGTTTAGGTTTTCATCTGAATTGTAAGCTTCACTGCTTTCTGCAGTAATGGTAAAATTGTTGTGCATTGTTCATTTTATGTTCAAGGTGCGAAAACATACACGGACACAAGAAAGGTAATGGGACGCATGGGTTGTACATTGCGCTGGAAGGTTTCTAACTGTTCGTCAATCACTACTTCATTGGAACAACTTTTGTATTGCATGGCCATCTAACTTTTTGATTTGTACCTTGAATACAAAATTTGTGCAATTTCCACTTCCTCAGAAACCTCATTTTGAACTGCCAATGGCACCATATCTTAAAGTGTGAGTGGGAAACTATCATCTCCATCTCTCCAGAGCATGGGAGAGCCAGGAGTGCCACAGGAGCATTATAACAAGCCCAGAGAAAACTTGGTAGACTGAACGTTTTTGACAGACTGTGCCTTTTGCTAGCCTGAATGTAAATGTTAAAACCAGTTTTTTTATTTAGATAGTAATCCTCATATATCCCAGCCATTCAAACGTTGGCCAGAAATCAACCAATTGCACTTTTACTGTTAGAAATCGTGTAGTGGGGTGTGCTGAATTGCACTTGTCATACATACAAGTGGGCCGCTATTGTGTTGGATTTCTTAGCTTACACCGAAAAGAAAAGAAAAAATAAAGGTGTACCAAATTCAGTTTTCCAGATTTGGTTTTAATGAAGGGTCAGTATACTTGGCATGCAAGCCATAACTATTTGGCTGTTGATTACATTTGCACTCCATCCAAATGGAAATGAACTTAGTAAGGAAGCCAGGCCTGTGATGCAACAGTGGTATTGTTGGATAAGCAGCATAGTTGTGCATTTTGAGGTATTGTCCTGTTAGCTTACATATCTCTGCAGAAAGATGCCACCTTCCACCCCCTGTTAGTTAAACACCGTTTGTTTGTTAAGTAGATTTATCATTTGTATGTGCGACACTGACACTAAACTGTGCTTAGGCATTGCAAAATAGGGTCATGTTCTGACTACCATGATAATTTAAAGGCAGTTTCATAGGTGCCATTAAGACGCAGATCATGTGATCCCTTCACACCTAACCCAGCGTGACAACCAAATGGTAACATATCGATCTATTTCTTGGAAATCAATTTCCACTTGCCTTTTCCTTTGCTGGCTATACCATTTAACTTATTTTACTTTTTTACTGACAATACCAATTTCTTCTACAAGCACATCTCCAGCTACTTTTGTTTGCAGTCAGTTATTGGTAAATAGTTTTCATGCTGGCAAAAAAAATAAACAAATTTGGAGGTGGTTTTGACCTCTTAGGATAGCTGCATTACATCACTGCCAAAATCAACAATTCATTCATTGAAAATAATATTTGCAAAAAAAAAAGTGTTCTAAAATAAACAGGTAAAAAAAATGCCTGCCAAAGTTCAAAAAAAAATTTTTTTTAAATGTTCAACCCTTCATTAAATTCCCTCAGGTGCTAAGCACATATGTTATGGGCAAAGAGATTGTGGATAACTGAGCAGGTTGTGAATTTCATTAATGCTAATGCCTTTAAAATTGTTCTTATGTCACTGAATGGTATGCAGCACTTAAAGGAGCCGTGAAACACTTTGTGAGCATAGCATATAAACTCACTAAATTGCTAGCTTGTATTGTCATGAGCATCTAAGGAAATAATACATTTCTGCATGTAGCAGAGAACCCACAATTGCACTTTTAAGTTGGAGAGCCCTTTCTGGCGAATTGCTTTCTTACGTGTCATACACCTACAAATATAGCAGTTGAAAAAATGCCTGTCGTCAGTTTCTAACATCATGCAGCATCTGTGGCCGCAGCCAGTCAGCCATGTCACGCCGCTGTGTCAGGAAGGTTCACCACCAAGGAAATCACTGAAATTGAGAAAATTCTAGGCTCTGCTACCAAATTCATCTTGGGATGGCTAAAACAGCCTAATGAAAGCATTACTCTAGTGTGTATGTAAGACAGGCGGGAACACTGCTCTCTGAACCATGTGTGTGTGATTTACTCTTACACGCAAGTAACATGCTAACCTTAACAAACATACATGGGTCCTTGTACCCTGCAATAGCTAATTACGTTATGACATCATCAAACCTGTCACTTACACTTGCTTGCTGCCGTTCTCTTTTTTTTTTTTTTTTCCTTTCCCTATCCCTTAGTCTGGAATAAAAGGTCAGAGAGACCTTCCTGTAGCCAACATCTCTGCCCCCTCTCTCATAAAAGTTCTCACGCTCGAGTATTAATATGCACAAAGTCAGGACTGACATCCACAAAACTACACATAGGATCAGTTGGCTGGTCGGTTAGTTTACTGTGTCAGTCAGGGGTTCTTTTTTCTTTTTCTCCTAGTGTAACCCATTTGCTTTAGTGCCTTGGTGCACTGCTTACTAGTAGCTAAATGTGGAATAGGAAAAAAATTTTCTGTATATATGGTGTGATGTGGAAACATATCATTATAGTAATGTAGTAGTATAACACTGTTGTGACGTGTTTTCAGCTTCTGAGGGCTTAGATTTTTATTTAAATTATGCAAGATTCACATATACTTAATCCAAGTCATAGTTGTGTGTTAGAACTTGAAAGGCTGAATTTTTAATAAGTGGCATGGGACTAACACAAGGATACTCAGACAGAAAATAAGAACAAAGGTGCAGAATGCTGGGATTTCATGTCTTCATTCTCCTTGTTCTCTGTCCGTTCGGGCTTGAACCACTTATATTAATAAAGCCAGCTTGCTTAGCTTGCATAGCTTGCAACCCTTACGGCCCATATTTTATGGTTTATTACAGAAACTTACTGAAGTACTGACAGGTATTAGTGGAAAGCATATGATAATGTTTATTCTCTCCATGCCATGTGCATGCTATCGCATTGTGAAAAGGTATCTGCTGTTGAATGCTCAGACAGTTGAGAAGAAGAGAGGTAGCTTACAGAGTTGCTAAACAGCTCTTGCATGTTTTTTGCTGCTAAGGTTGCACAGTGGCGTTGTTCTGCATTTGTGCATTGGTGCTGGGACCACTAGTGCTGAAATTACTCATTTATTTTATCGACTGCTTTTGAAAATTATTTTTCCCTGATTAAGTGTAACCTTCAGTTGTCTTCCTGCAAGTATGTCGTGGAAGACAACTGAAACTATGACTACCAAAAATGCCATTTGAATTAAGCACCTTTGAAATGCTTCTAAAACAGTAAACCAACCAATGTTTTGAGATTTGTACAATAAACTGTGCATATAGATCATCCAAACTTGTGATTAGGAAATCTTGGAAATCAATTTCCACTTGCCTTTTCCTTTGCTGGCTATACCATTTAACTTATTTTACTTTTTTACTGACAATACCAATTTTTTCTACAAGCACATCTCCAGGTACTTTTGTTTGCAGTCAGTTATTGGTAAATAGTTTTCCTGCTGGCAAAAAAATAAACAAATTTGGAGGTGGAGGGAGCACCGCTTACTGCATGGTGCTCCCTGTGAATGCACATGCAAAGATTGACTTGAGGATGCCAGCTGCGCATAAGCCTTTCTTGTCTTTTCCAGTCAGCACGTGGACACTGGCAGTACACGGCACATAAGTTATAGCAGTATGCACTATGCTAAAGGGTCTGTTGTCATCTGTGTGCATTTGAGGTAGTATGTACTGCTCTAGTAGTAGCCGGCTGCATATTTATATATTATGTCTGCTCTTACATGACCACGTGTAAAGCTGGTGCATGCGGGGGTTACATACAGAAGAAATGTGTATCATACTCTGTATGGTCTACAGTACACCAGCAGCGACTACTGGTGCTCACACCTTTCAGCCATCACATGTGCCATGGCCTAGAGCTTGATACATACTGACATGCTGTAGGAAACTCTGCTTTTCAATTACTGAGATGACATTTCAGAGCCACTAAGTTCACACTGGATAATACAGAAGTCTGACTGCATAAAGTGCTGGTACCAAGCATAACGGCACATGTACAGCAATTAGTACAACTTACTTTCCCTTAGTTTGCTTAACTAGACATGTGTCAGCACTTGTAGTTATGAAATTGTGGAATACCTTCATGCTGCTTGTTTTTATGCGATAATTTTGTGTTCCTCCGGTTTTATGAATTTTTTATTATGAATGCTGCCTTGCTTTTCTGCAAGCCAGCACCTAGATTTGTGAACACCAGATGGTTGAACTCATTCTGGAGCCTTCCACTATGGCACCTTTTTCTCTCTTTTTCCTTCATCTCTTTTACCCCGCCTTAATAGTGCAGTGGTTAGGGTGCTCGACTACTGTGCCCAAGGATGCGGGATCGAATCCCGGCCACGGTGGCCGCTTTCGATGGAGGCGAAAGGCAAGGTGCCCGTGTGCTGTGTGATGTCAGTGCATGCTAAAGAACCCCAGTGGTCAAAATTTTCGGAGCCCTCCACTACGGCGTCTCTCATAACCTTGAGTCACTTTGGGATGTTAAACCCCATAAACCAAACCAATCCTTCATCCCTTCCCTCCTGGTGTGGCTTGGGTGTCCACCGAGGAGTGAGATTATTACTGCAGCCCTTTCTTTCCTCAAAACCGTTCTTTTTTTTTTATTATTATTATTTTTTATGTAGTCTTCAAGTATTTTTTTTTTTAATATTTTTTTTTTGAACCTGTCATAGGGACTGTGATTATTGAACATTGGTTTGATAAAATTGTGCTCTTGCATGTTTGCTCTTCACATTTTCCTCTTCTTGTTTGCAAAAAGAATTTCTGTAGACCAGCATACCCTTGCCTTTTTCCACCTACATTTGTACATTAAAGCAAGCATCTGTCTTGTATCATTCAGTAGTTTACACTGTAGTGCTGCAGTTATTTCAGGTTAGGGCTTTGGCAAGCTGAAAGTGGTTCACGCTATATGTCTTCACTGCAGGTGGTGCCCTTGGTGGCTGTGTGGCAGCAGTGCTCATGCGGGATAAGTTCATATCTGCTACTGAGATCATCAGCAACATGTCTGATGACCAAAAGGATGAACTTGTTGCTGCTGTGCAAAGAGCTTTTGCTGACATTGAAGTTGCAGATGTTGTGGAGTTGATGGCTCTTCTGTGTGGTGATATTCATATCAAGAAACGGATTATTCGTGCCATTGTTGATTATTTTCACAACCAGATGCGACTCGAGATCATTGATTGATGATTGCTGCCTTAGGAAATCACGACCTGCTGCTGCTGTTATACTCTTGTCCTGATCTCATGTTTAATTGTTTTAAGTGAATTTGTGCTCTAAAAATTGATACGAGGATTCTGCCTGCTTTTACACATTTTCTATATTACCCTTGGGTACAGTGAACTGACTAGTTGGAGAAGGGAATGTCTGCATGCCCCTGCATCTTTATTACTAGTCATGTACAGGGTTTTCCTGCTGATGCTCAAAGGAAGTCAGAATGAAAATGTGAGCTTTTTTAGCTTTTTTTAACCAGATTGTCTTTTAGTGTAAAATGTATGTGTGTGCTAGGGTGCTACAAATGTGGCAGGGCCTAGTGAGAACATACTTGAACAAAATTCCCAGGTATGCTGCTTAAAATGGGAACATTTAGTCTGTTTCGCATAAATTGAAAAATTCACTTGCTAAAACACCATGTCTTTTACTTTTGTGTAAACTTAAGAGTCTTCAACAATGCCAAGCTGAGTGCAGTTGTGAAGGTACTCTGTTCAGATCTTCAGATATCATAGACCTAAGAAAGTTGGGAGATAAGGAAGGAACAGTTTTGAAACAACTTTGATGGAAGAAGTTAGTGATATGTTATTTCATTGTCCTTGAACTGGTAGTATACACTGGCATTTGGTGGCTTTGATACTGCTGTGAATTCATTAGCACAATATTTTTCAGTACATGAAGGCACCGAGGGATTGACCGTGGCTCTCATATCTGCCAATTTTCATTACATAGTCTGTTCCCAGTTGCTGCATGCACAAAGAAAGCTAAAGCGAAGAGAATAAGGAGTGAGCTTCCAAAAATTCAGAATATTGTGTGTATATGTCTTGTGCATATGTTCTTAATATGGTGCTAATTCATTCAGCATAACAGTAGCACTTTACGCCCTGTTCTCTACAAAAATCCGGCATTGGCTTTGTGAGCGAAAAATCATGGGCATGGCTCTGGAAGGTGACATGGCAAGTGACATGGCCATACTGGGAGGTGCTGCCAGTTTGGGCTTTGCATTTTAGATGGGTGGGTGTAGTCAGAATTGAGCCCTCCATAACCTTTGGATCCAGAGTTAAATATGTTTCCCCTAGGCTGTGCAGGCACGTTCGTCTGGCTTGGTTAAAATGGTGGTTTACATCTACGTTGGGTGGTCTTTCATATAACATGGTATTTTTCACCTCTGTGCTGATTAGATGTGAAATGATAGATACGCAAATTAAAAAAATGATAATTAAGTGAATGGCAAAGTACATGTACGCAAACAAGGATCCACAATGGGAGCCAGCAAGCAGGAGTCATTAACGCTATCGCATCTTATCCTTAAAGGTGGAGCTTAGGTGCGCATTTCTGCTGGAAAAAGCACAGTGGCATGTGGATTCCTAAATGTGAGTTGGTCAGTTCAACCATTTGACACTGCATGCATCAATTAATAAGGTAGACGTCAACCTTCTGTTCTAAACTGGTGTGTCCATTGTTTTATTGTCCTAGAGTGAGCATTTACAAGTCTGTGATTTTGCACTGTACAAAGTTTTTATCAAATATCACTCCCACCAGGATTTTTATCCTGTATACTATTCCCATTGCATGGACAACATTAGCAGTAGTGCTTTGTACAACCACTTGTCCACACAGAAGTTTGATCGAATCTGTGTTAGCAACGTGTTGAGCGTTTTGAGCATACTCGGGGACACTTTTTCTTAGCAATGGGCGCAAAGGCAGGGAGGCGGGGCGCCTTTAAACGTGTCACTCCACCATATAGTTCGAACGCACGGCTTTCAGTCTGCATAGACGTTGCAGATTTTCTTCATTTGCTTGGATAGCCAGCGACTCTTGAACTTTACTCGAAGCTTATCTGGTGAAAACGCTTCCAACCCTGGCGGTGTGGACGAACTAGAACAACTGGAACAACCCGAACAGGCTGTTGTTGCCATCTTGTCTGAAAAGTCTGGCCGTCTCGAAAACCCGTGACAGACATCGGACGAGAAAACCTGGTGGAACCACGAAAAGTGTTTTAGACATAACAGCTTCATTTTGGAAAATCGGTTCCATGATCGAAAATATACCGTAAATAAGTAGCGCTATGATTTCAATTTGTTTTTGCAGAAATTGCTCATGTAACTAGGGACTATATTCAGCTGCGTAGGAAGATGGTGCGTCTCGGCTCCGTAGCTTTGGCTCCATTGCCAAGAAAAAGTGTCCCAGAGTATAGCGCACAACTTGTCAACCCCAGGGAGCAGTGTCTCAGGATTAGTAAGAGCGTGTGCTTAATAATTCAAAGCTAGAGCAGCAGAAATTAATTTGTTATTGCCAGATCTTACTAGGCAACAAGAAAGAAATGGCAGAGATTTAATCATACTTAAGCCTGGTTACAATGAGCGGAATAAGATGTTCGGCTACTGAAACCGGAGTACCCGGATCAAACCCAAGTGGTTTAAATCTGCTCTGATGGTAGCTTTGCATGTGTGTGTGTGAGAGAGAGAGAAAGAGAGAGAGATTGGACAAAATCCTTAGTTGATGGTGGTGAGTGTATGAGTGAACGCTGCCAGGCTTCAACATTGCATTGCCACGGGTGAGCTATCGACGCTGAACTTTTGAAATTTCATTAAATGCATGTGTTGCTGGGTCGTAATGGCAAGGCTAGCTGCACAGTAAAAATGGATGTTTTTCCTGGAAAAAACTTTTCTGCTTTTTCTGGAAAAGGTGCTAAATAGCGGCCTCTTTGTCATGCTGCAAATGGTCTGCTTTTCGTTTTAGGAAAAACATGCATATTCTTGAGTTGTCACTGTGTTGAACAAAAGTGTGATTAAGAATGAAAAAGTTGCTGGTAGTTCAAAACCTTTGTGCCTTGAAGTTGTAGTTGGAGGCAAACAAGCTGTTGAGAAAGAAGTGGCAGTAAGTGCAGAGGTAATTACAAATGCTACAATCATTTAATAAGTATTACTTTGCGTGATGAACCTATTTGCAAATATTTCATCTCATTTTAGCTCATCGATTGGGCACAATGCAATATTTTGGCGGCTAATTTTTCTATTCAGCATGCAGCTTTAATTATATAAGTTATGTTTACACCCTTGGGAAAACTGAAGGCAGCTGGATATATTTGCTGTGTTCTTATTTTGATGTCGCACTGCTGAAGAGAATTTATTTCCTCCATGTTGCCTCTTATCATTGTACCTTTAGTGTGGTTGAAGCATGCCTTTGCCTCTATCGTTGTGCCTTTAGTGTGGTTGAAGCGTGTCTTTATTAGCAAAATGTTTGCAGAGTAGGGTAAATGCAAATTTCTTATCTGTGCCACTGGTGGCAGGGAAGTACCACTTCAATCTTAAGCATGCCTTTGCCTCTGTCGTTGTGCCTTTAGTGTGGTTGAAGCGTGTCTTTATTAGCAAAATGTTTACAGAGTAAGGTTAAATGCAAATTTCTTATCTGTGCCACTGGTGGCAGGGAAGTACCACTTCAGTCTTTTATAAGATAACAAGGCAGTTATCAAGGAGGTAGCGTTTCCCTCAGTATTCCGCCTTTGATATTTTTGACACTTCATTTAAAGAGTGGCTACTTGGCCTTGTTGGTACATAATTTCCATAGGAAGGGTGTGACAAAAAACAAGTTGGTAAAAAAAGTAGCACGTATGTGTTATGTTCTTCCAAAGTCCTGTTTTGTTGCACCCGGTCTTCCTGTGAAAATTTCATTAAAGAAAGGCCCTGAGGAAAGTAGAAGTTCCACTCTCAGCTTGTGTGCTTTTCTTCTTTTTTTTTTTTTTCTTTTGTGGGAGAACTGCTGTGACTGCTTTCATTCACTTAAGCAATGGGTATTTTGTGTGTTGCTTCACATGTTACCTCATGCTATAAGCCATATATCTTGTAAATATTGAATCAATAAAGTAAGTTGAAATCCCCAGTGCTTCCAGAAGCTGGCCGGCTAATTTGTTCAAGCTTCTGAGTATTCTCATTGTGAGCTCAAGTTCTGCCTTTGCCAGCTTTCCAGATTAGTCATTCATTAGCATCCACTAAAGTGAGCCATACGGCTGCAAGAAAAAGTTATTCAGCTTTCTTAGAAACTTTGCTGTTGAAGAAAAATAAGTTCTTGTCCCCTGTTCAATCCCAAGCCAATAAGGATGGCTAGCAGATGGCAAGGCGAGGCTGAATTGGGGAATGTACTAGGATGACATTCTGATCTGTAAAATTTCCGAGATTAGCTTCCCCAGCGGCAGCTGCACTTGGGTGGGTGTTAATAGGTGACTACTCCCATTATCAGATGTAAAACTATAGACATTGTTTTTGTACACATTGGGAGAGATATAGCAAATTACTGTAAGCATTATATATTAGTAGGGATTGCTCCACATTTATCAAGATAGTCAATCCTTATCACCCTTAATGTTTACTAAGCCATGAAATTAAAAAAAAAAGAAAGAAAATGCGTTGACAATGCCATGTTTTGCTCTCTCTGATGTCTTCTTTTATGATGTGCTAACATCATGATAGAATCTGCTGTGAAGCTGCCCTTGCACAACTGTATTTAATTCTTTGTAGGTGAATTTGCTGTGCAAGGGGGAAGCATATGTTAATGTGCCAAAGAAACTTTGTGAATGGTTGTAATTAAAGTGCAATTTTTAATTTATGCCAATATAAATCAAAATGCTCTTTCCTCTTCAGACCTGGAATATTGCTGGTTTCAACTTGCTTGCTAAACAAGTCTCTAAGCGTATTATTTGGTTCTGGTGCTGGTGCTGGTGCTTTCACGGGGACTGATTCATTGCCTCTTAGCATTATTGGGTTTAACCTTCAAGTTCTTACTTGCTGCATTCAGCTGCTATGCCTAAAGTTGCAATACCAACTTTCAGCTGTGGCAACTGCAGGTCACTAAAGGCAAAATGTGGAAATACCCATGTACCATGCGATGTTGTTGCATGGTAAAAAAACCTCTGGTAGCCAAAATTAATCTAGAGCCCTTCAGTGCAGATGTTCATGAAGGGCTCTGGCAGCATATTTGTAAACATTGCACATTTTCTTAATTGAATGTTTTATTTGTCAGCAGTCTACACAATCTAATCAGTGTGAAGATGGGGTGTGCAAATTTCAACACAATCACTGGGTCGTGCGTGACTGGTGATTCACATCTTTTATCGGTCCTATGTTTGCAGAAATACTGGGTTACGTGATGTCGGACAGGTTTTATAGTGAGGTGCCCCTTAGACATAGCAAAACTCAGTCGTGCCCCCCATCATGGCTTCACTTTGTGACCAAGTGTTCGTTGCCACAAAGCATGAATAAATGATGTGGCCCCTGGAGACCCACACCACAAAGAATGTGTTAAAATTGGATGCATAGTTGCTTCAAAGATGTGTCAGGAATGCTGTGGGTAATCCTCTGCCAGCAGCGTTTGCCGTAGCAATGACTGTTTCAGATAAGGAGAACAAAAGCTGTATAAAGTCAAGATGTTAACCTTTGTTATTTCATTAAGACTGGTGATATCAGTGAAAGTCTGGCTCCATCGAAGGGCGGGTCTCTCGTTACTGGAGCACAAGAGGAGAGGGACATAGAGGAAGAGAGAAAGCGTCCGGCAGCCTGTTTTACGTACAGTTTTATACAAAGGGAAGAAATCATTTTTAATGTTGGTTTTTACTCAGTTTACGACGCAAACCTGAAACAATAAAACCATTCATGCACACTCTGCCAGTGTGCTCAACAATTGCTCAAGTAAAACATCATACAGTGATACAAGGAGTCAGTAATTGTAATGAATGTTATTATATGCAAAACTATTTTGTAGCATTTTGGTCGCGCTGGCCAGTAAACAGTATTTGCCACAGCAGTATGATACTGAATGAAGAACTAACAGGGAACTGCACATGGATACAGAATAAAAATTTAAAACAAATGTGCAAACTAGAAAGACCACTAATTTAGCACTGGACAAGGGGGGGGTTAGGGGGGGGGAACTAGATGGCTTAGAGCTGTTCTGTAGATTTGTGGGAGCTAGAATCTTTGTTTAGCCGTGAGGACAGCCGAGTGCAGGCTTTGCATTGCATTCCGATAGTTGCTGCGTAGCCTTGGAGCTTGCTTGTGTTGTGAGAGAGCATGGGTTCCCTGCTTTCTTTCAGCTTGTGCATACTTCTGCCGATTTTTATTCTTCCATCTCGGATTTTGAAAATCATGCTACAAATCTTGCTGAAAATCGCACTAAATTTTTTGAAACGATTGAAACCAAATTTTCTGGCTATCACTGACAAGAAAACAAATGGTTGCTTGTTTCAAATTGATGCCACCCCTACATCCTCACGATGGAGGTCTAAGACCCCTTTTCAATATCAAAGGGGGCTTCAGTGACCATGGTCAATTGTTTGTGTCATTTCACTTGTGACGACTTCTTTCTTCTCGACAGTCATCAACTTGCCTTGTGATCACTGATTCAATGTCGCACAATTGCATTGTGATCAAATGGTTTTGTATTGTAGACACGGTCACAGAAAGCTGAATTTTCAGTGTATGGTATCTCGAGGTGCTTTTACGTTGTTGTAATTGATGGTTGCTCTTGGCAGTTTAGCCATGCGGCTAATATTTCAGTGCGCTCGAGGGGCTGATAGTCTCTCACTCAGCATGGCCCTATGTTAAAGCGACTGTGCGCTCAGGACTGGGCTGTAAGTAGAAGATGAGCTGGTTAAAGGTTTTAAAATAGATTGTGCATCATCATCACCAGTCAGGCTATACCCACTGCATGGGAAAGACCTTCCGTATTCCTTCAATTAACCCAGTCTTGTGCTAGGTGCAACCATTTGACCCCTGCAAACTTCTTAATTTTCTTACGTTCCCTTAAATTCCATTTCATTACCCTAAGCGACCATCAGTTATCCTCTCTTCACAATATGTGTCCTGCCTATGCTTATTTCTTCTTGATTTCGACTATAGATGCCATTAACTCGAATTTGTTCCCGAACCACTCTGAACGTTTCGTATCTGTTAACATTACACCTACTGGTTTCTGTTCCACAGCTCTTAAGCAGAAGTCTTTTCGTTAGCCTATACGTTTCTGGCCATAGCTTGATTTACTTTTTGCCTTTCACATTCCTTTCTCGCAATGCATGACATTGCCGGCGCTTGATTGTGCCAGTGCACCAGAGGTAGAAATGAGGCATGATTAAAGTGTTGCTTTTTACACTGGCATTATGCATATCACTACCGTGGGCATTACAAGAGTGTCTACGACAGTTCACAACAAGAATATTTTGGGTATGACTACGTGACCCCCACATATAACATGTCTAGATAATGAGAGTCTGAAAACGGCGAAAAACTGGTTCCTCCACTTGCCTTGAAGCCGAGCAGTGTAGAGAGTCCTCTCGAGGATGTCTCCAAAATGAGAAAACTGTCGTTAAGTTACGGGAGACCCATGGGCTCTTTCCTTCACACGTTTCGCTTTGTCATTGATTTCATTTGCTTACTGAGCATATATTTCGATGACTGTCCAAATAAGCTGAATATAATTTGCGCCGCTAAGTTTCAAACAACGCAAACCATTCCAAGAATTGCATTATATCTTTTAGAGAAAATCATTAATCTTCAATTTTTCCTCGATAAAGAGCCAGACATTCAAAGCCAAAATGGGCTGAAATAGATTTTGGGAATATTTGAGTGCTAGGAACTACACGCCATTTTCAGCTGGCAGACCGACCACCCATAAATTCTAATCGAGAGGATTTTTTTCCAGCGAAATGTTATTTATGAACGCCATTTTTTCGCATATCGTGAGACCACGGTAGCACTATCTGCATGTCGTCCCCAAAAACGCTTACATTTTTTGCTATTGCTGTCAAAAAGGTACCATTCTCTTTAAGCCAGTCTTGCCTACTAGGTGTGAGCTCTGTGCAAAGTTTGATTTTGAGCTTTTGCTGCTATCTTGCTATATCTCTATATTGCTATATTTCTCCGTTGCATCACAATTAGAAGTGATGACTGTCCCGCTCCAGTGAATCAGTTTTTGGGCGCTCTACTGCGACTCCGGCCGTCCCTCATCCTCGATGTCTCTTTGTGGCGTTGATCTTTAAAATCAAACCAAAAATTTTGAGACCCTTAAGATCAGCCTTTCAAGATATGGGCGACAGAGTTAATGACTTCTGTGTCTGCGACTCTAGTTGCAAATCCTTGCTTATTTACATGTGCTTTGCTACTTGCTTAATCACTAATCGCCTAACTTGTGGCTCTATCATCTCGCACATACTCAGCATAAAGTCATAAGCTATAATGAAAGAGTACCTGGCATTAAAGCCCCGCTTCAACAAAGTCATACAAACATACCTGCATGGCTTGGGTGTTTGAAGTCTTGCAAAGCGTTCTTATTCTCGGTTTGTTTAATATCTACATATGCTGTCGTTTTCTAATATGAGATTTTTCCGCCTGCAGTTGTAAATAAGCAGTAGCTTGCTCCTCCAGTTTCAAGCAGTCCGAATCCAGCATGACGTCCATGATCATGCCGCGGACAACAGTTGTGCGATTACCTTTTCAATAACTAAGCAAAGGGCAATCTGAGAAGAGATGTTGAGAAATGGTTGTACTGCGTTGTTGAGGCACAACCCCTGTGCAGAGATTGCTTGCAGACACTTAATATTAAATAAGACCAAACCAATTAAACATTTCTAACGCATCGGCAAACTCTCTCAGTCTCTGAATGCCAAACTGGCAAGCAAAACGATGCCAAACCATGTCAAACAGGGCTTTTGCATGTCTTAAATGGCTTAAGTGGAGTTGAACCTCGCACAATTTTACGCGATAGAATATACAGCTCGTTCTGCGGAAAGGCCGCCATTACCATTACATGGCATCGCGCCAGCAGTCTCCAGACGTGTCGGAAAAGCACGCGCACTATCAAGTTAACCCTTTGGCGGTGCCGAAACGTCTCCCCAAGTATTTGTCCTCCCATACACAGCAAACATTCACCCCAACTTTTAAAATGTTAAGGCAAATATGAAAGCTTTTATTATCAGAAATAAATAATATCCTGCTTGAATAGGTTGTTCAGCCCTTAAGGACAACCATTTGATGCTTTTTTTTCACCTCATATCAATAAAAATGTCATATAATTTTTGCAGGGATGCACAAAGTATTGCAAAAGTTGGATGATAAATGAAAATATTAACATCGAGATGCCACTCCTTATCAAATGAACCCCCCAATAATCATGGGAATAACTTCTATTTCCAAGGAACATATTTCACTTGAAATTGCGGACAATATTTTACTACAGATGGGAGAATGTGCCTGGAAATGGCTGATGACATGCTAATTCGTCCGCAGAGTTGCAATAAGTCCGAAGGGAGGAGATGTGTATGCAGCGTCAGTGAACGCCAACTTATGAAAGCTGCTGGCAGGGGCAGCAATAGCGCCTCGGACAGATGTGTTCCGAGCTACAGCGCCTCAACCATAGGGGCAAAAGCGGTGATAGACTGGTTTGCCGCCTGCAGATGCGCCATCAGTGTCAGTGCATGGCACGGAAGCCGTTTCTTGCACTGCTGGAAACTGGGTGCGAAAGCCGTGTCGCCAGTTGCACCTGAAAAAATATGCACCATATTCGGGTGAAAACAAACCCACATTGAATACTGGCTTATGAATGCGAAAATGAATACATGTGTGCATTAAAAGGGTATCAGCAGCTACTGGATGATAAAAACACTAGTTTACACGACATTTGGCTTTTATGAAAGCTATGCAGACCGATGTGGAGGAGTTTAGGGGCAAAGAAATGCAAACGTGAATTCAAAACTGCCCTGACACCTGCTGCGGTTGCTCGGCTATTTTGGCATTGAATACCGGCATTCTGCGTAACAAGAAGTTCTCATGAAGCTTTATCGAAGGGAACATATGTATCAGTCCATGCTAATTTACAGACTAATCTAGCATTGCAGTCCAATCAGCCATCTGTGTACGATGGCCGACAGCTGCGTCTTGTGTGAGCCCTATGAGCTCGAGAAAGCAAGGCAGGCAGCATTTTCTTTGCAAAGATTTTACGCGAACTGTCACTTTTTTGTGTGGCCATGCTGAGTGAGTCAGCAGCTGGAGCGTAGTGAAACATCAGGCTCAGGTTTGCACAGTGAGGGCAAGTATCAATAATAGCAACCTAAACAACAGCTGGAAATAATGCCAAACCAATGATCTATCTACTCAATGACCAATCTCAATTACCAGTCTAGTTGTGACTGTGCACCTGCAAATCAAGAGCATGCCCACAGAACGAGCATACCACATTTGATGCTTACAATGTACGTTTGTTATTTAGTTCTGTATATAATTAAGGTCGAACAAACGACTAAGGCTGCAGTCATCTTCTTTCTAATGCTGAGGTTTTTATCCTTAACACACCCTGGTGCATCATCTTGTTATGTCGATTAGCAACAGAATGACAGTGTTGGGACTTTATATTTAAAAAAATATGCACAAATGGTATGCAGCAAAAATTTTGCAATGTTCTATTTGTGTATGTAGCCCTTCACGTGACATGTCATGAAAAAAGAGTAGACCATTTAGATGCTAGTCACGAGTAAAACCAGTGCTCGTTATGTGCGCTGGAACTAAATGGAAATTTTCTCGTGCAGGCCATCAGCCGACAAATAATGATCGAGAGTTGGGAATTGTGAAATAATGTCACAGTCTGTAATGTCTTCTAGGTTATAACATCGGCTATGCTAATGACAGTCTCATATTCGTATTTTACTGCGACAGGTTTTGAGAATGAATTTCCATTCATGGGGTGTCATTGATGCAAAGAATGGACTGACCTCGCGCATGGCTTCATTTCGGGATGTGACGCTGATTAGCCAAAATCATGGTCATTGATTTGTCAGAACACAATGGTGTCATCCGTGGCCTTTCTTTCCCTTCTAAGACTTTTTTTCTCTTTCCTCTCTTCAATGTGTCTATCCTGCCGAACACCCGTAGATGGATTGAGACACCCTTGCAGGTGTCTCGCAATTTTGAGTGATTGCTGGTCAGTGGCGTTGCTGCTGTTGATGTCTGGCAATATTGAGGCGAATCCGGGGCCTACAACAAAGGAAGATGATTGTAAAAAATCAGGCGGAAACAGATCGCAAATTGAAATCTATTCAAGACCAAATAGCTGAGCTGAATGCAAGAACGGAAGGGTTGTCGGATTTTCTTGGGGCATTCACGGAAGGGTTGTCGGATTTTCTTGGGGCATTCAAGTAAGAGCACGAGAATTGATAACCTTAAGTCGATCATAAAGGAGGAAGCTTAAAAAGTTAGTGGAATTTGAGAACAGTGACCAGCGTAACAATCTTAGTGTTTGGTGTGTGAACAAGCCACCGAGTCAGTCAGACTGAGAATAGCTTTTGTAGACAATATGTTTCACAAGGATCTCGGGTGTTCAGGTTACTTCAATAGAAAGAATTCATCGTCTGGGCAGAAAGAAAACAGGAGCCACTAGACCAATAATTATGAAATTCTATGACTCCAAGGAAAAAGACAGTGTTCTTAAAAACTGCCAGCAACTTAAAGGCACATCTTTTAGCATTAGCAATGACTACGCAAAAAATATTGTACAGCTTGAAAATTGTGACAGTTAGCAGCTGTTGAGAGATCTAAAGGAAAAGAGGTATTGCTGGTTCACGATAAGCTTAAGACAGATAACCGTTTCTACACTTGGGACGAGAATCGAAATGAGTTTTCTCTGCCGGGCCGAACGTAAGGGTAATAGGAACAATCATAACGAGTCAGCGACAGCAGGTGACTGCCTTAAAGGGCCACTGTCCAGGGAAGGACCTTTTAGGCGAAGGAGCCCAGTGTTTCGATCAAGTACCGGAGATAGTCTGTGCAAAATGCTACAGTGGCACGCGCGCCGCAAAGCAACGAAAATACAAATCAAAGCTCTCTCATGCTCTCCTTCGGGAAGCCAGCTTCCCCAATTCCTGTGCTGTCTCGTCGAGCCACAGTAATGACATACTTCCCGCGAAGGACGTCCATTGGTCCGTCTCGCTGTCTGAGGGGGAAGGATGGGTGTCTACCGCTCGCTGCGCGCTTTTCCCTCGCCACGGCCCGACTGAATCCAGAGGCGCACGCTCCCTCGCCCGTTTTCTCTTTTTTTTTTTTTTTCGCGCAGGCGGAATGCCACGCCCCACCTCCCGCCAAATGCGGAGGAGGAAGGAGAATTTGTCTTGCGGAGGCTAGACGACCGGGTAGGAGAGTGAAAAACCTTTGCGAGGGAATGGAAGGAGAGAAACACGACAGAATCGGGTGATTGGGGTGGCTGTAACTGCGTTATTAGCTACTCTTTTCGAAAACATTTTGCGGCCTTGTGTTCTGGGGGCGAAGTCTCGCAGTCACCTGGGAAGGAAATATTTTCTGCCGGAGGGTGGACAGTGGGCCTTTAATGGATCACCTTCCAAAAGTAATAGTAATTCATAGCTCAGGACGGTTTTGGTGAATGCTTGCAGCATTCTTAACGAGGTCATAGAATTGCAATTTTTACTGCTGTCAGAACACCCGCACGTCATTTGCATAACGGAAACTTGGCTCAACAGTGCTGTTTCTTCTGATTGTATTGTCTACACAGCACTCAGATGATATCAGATGGATCACAGGGTGGTATGGCCATTGTCAAATCATCGCCTTCGGTTTCCAGGATTGTGAGCGAAATTTTGGAGTCTATGTGGGTGTAATATGTTTTCTGGCGCTGCATACACCATAGAGGAAATTTACAGGCTAACCAATACTTCACTTGACTTTCTCAATAAGTGAGTTTCTGTTCATCTAAAAGGTAATCCTGATAATGACTTGCCTGATAATGACTGGTGATTTCAACTTGCCACATATTGATTGAGGATTGACTACGCCTGGGCATGCAGAAGTTTCTAGCGTGGAAAATCTACTGGATCTTGCTTTGTTTCACAATTTGAGGCAAGTAGTTAGGTAACTGACATGGATATTCTGTCAATCACGGTCATTACTGGACTTAGTGTTCCTCTCAAATTAGGTAAACGATTTTGAAATAAAGGTGACAGATGATATACCGATCATAAAATTATTTTCCTGGAAGTGCTTATTCCTGCAGATGTTCCTGCAGAGCCTGTTGCTCGAATAGAAATCAAGGATTATGGGAAGGTCAATGATGTATCCATTCTGGATTCCCTGGGAACTTGTTTAGATGAATTCGAAACTGCCTCCGAAAATGAATCAGTTGAATGGTAATGGCAGCGTCTGAAGTCAAAACTTGTGTCGACTGGCACGTGCCAACTAGACTTTAGAAAACAAAGCAGTGCAACCCATGGGTCACCAGAGATATTCACGCGAAACGCAAGTTCTAAAGATTGTGTAGAAGAAAAGCCGACTCAAATGATACGCACGCATTACGTCAAGAAGTATAAATGTTGCTATCGGCCTCAAAATAAAGATTTTTTAATCACACTCTTGCTGCTTTGCTGAGAAATTCTCCAGAAAAAGTTTGGTGCTATCTCGATAAAAGAAAAGAGACAGTAAAGTAGGTGACAGTGGGAGCTGAACTTTTTGCAGATAAATCGGATATAGCAGACCACTTCAATAAATATTTCCAATCCGTATTCGGAAGAAACAAGAGTCAAAGCGATGCGCGCGATGAAGCTCATCGTGTGAAATTTCTGTCGATACTATCAGCTTTACTCAGAGCGAAGTGTTTCAGCAGCTGTTACAATTAGATAAAAAGAAAGCTATCGTTCCGGATGGAATACCTTTTGCTGAATGGATGTCCTTCTATTTGGTAATTATATTCTTAAAATCACTCGATCGTAACTCATTCTGTGCCCTAAGACTGGTGCTCTGCCATTGTTAATACCTGTAGAGTGGCAATCGCACACTCATGAACAACTGTCGGCCTGTGTCACTTCATTCAATCTGCTGGAAGGTTATGGGCTACTCTGGTGTAAACTTCACAGCAGCTGGCTGAATACACCTGTATAGGCTTATTGGCTGAAAGCCTCGAATAAAGGGCCCCGCCGCGTTGGTACAGTGGTTAAGATGCCCGACTACTGTGCCGCAGCTCCCGGGTTCGATCCCGACCGCCGGCGGCTGTTTCGATGGAGGCGACACGGAGTAGCGTTGGTGTGTGATGTCAGTGCACGTTAAAGAACCCCAGGTGTCGAGATTTCCGGAGTCATTCACGACGGTGAGGAGTCGCTTTGGGACGTTAAACCCTACAATTCAAACCAAACTTTGAATAACGATTTTCGGACAAGCAACATGCAGAAGGTATCGGGCACTGCACCAAGCCAATTAAATCGGCAAAGATTATTTGGAAGCAAACTCGCCCGGCAGTTCGCTGGGAGTACGGCATGCTCTGCGGCGCAAACTCTTCTCGAAGCTTAAGCGCACCTTAATTGGGTTTCACCGCGGAGGCGACGGTAATCACCAGGGGCGCGTCCTCCCATGGTCCTGGTGCCGCGTGGAAGCGAGCCGACAGAGCGAAGAAGGAACTCTGCGAAACATGGCTGCCGAGACGATCCCGTGACGCGCTCTACGGCATAGTTCTGCACCGTGAGCTGTAGCCAGGATCCACGTCGATGGAGCTGGATGGATGGATGGATGATGGATGATAGTGGCTCTGCCCTTTGTATCGGACGGCAGCTTGCGCCGCCTAGCCAAAAAATGAAAAGAAATATATTTATCTCTTCCCCATTTTTAGCTTCTAATTCGCCCGTATCTGCCCCCCTCCCTTTTTTTCCTCTCTTTATTCTCTTGACTTCTTCCACCAATCCTCTAACCTCTCTTTTGTTATCAGAACACGTTCCTCATCCATCCGTCCATCTTCCCCAGCAAATCCCCAGCGCTCTCTCCAGATCTGCCGCTTTTTCCGCGGGAAGGGCAGGACGAAGTTTTTGGCACCTTAGAACAGCATGTTCCGTTGTTTCCTCCTCAGTTCCGCACGCCGCGCATAATATATCTACTTCCTGAAATTTTTTCCTGTACGTTTTTGTTCTGAGGGCCCCTGTCCTAGCCTCAAACAGCAATGAGCTCCCTCGTGAGTTGTCGAATAAACTTTCTTTCTTTATATCCTGTTTTCGAGTTCTATACATACCCAATGCTGATTTTCCTTGCATTCTTTCCTCCCACATTTTCCTTTCTGCCTCCTTTACCTTCTTTTCAATGCTGCTGTTTTGCTGCGGTGTATCTCCAAACTCTAGGTACTTAAATCTGAGCTTTCGGGTTCTGTTAGTCCATTTCGTATTCAGGCTTTTCATGAAGAGGTGCTTGTACATTTTTCGTGCCCACCTTGATTCCTCCATTTCGGTTAGTCTCTGATCATATTTTAGTTTGCTAATTGCCTCTCTAACCTCAAATGATGCCCAGCCCATATCTCCCTGGACTCCTTCATTAGGTGTGTTGCCATGTGCTCCCAATGCCAATCTACCTACCTTTCTCTGTCTGATTTCAAGGCCTGACTATGCACAGGACTGCATTTCCAAAAGTGAGTCCTGGTACCATAACACCCTTCCATACCCCTCTAACAACCTCATACCTGTTATAATTCCAGAGGGCCCTGTGTTTCATAATATCCGAACTCCTTTTCCCTTTGTCTATCGTAATTCTTTCATGCTTTTCTAGGTAATTTTTTCCTTCGTTGATCCATATGCCCAGGTATTTATAGCTCTCCACATGTTCAACCTTGGTGCCTTGTATTTCCAGCACGTCCCCCCTTTCATCATTAAATACCATTATTCCTGATTTTTCGCTGCTAAATTGCAGTCCCAGCTTTTCGCCCTCTTCTCCACAGATCTTAAGCAGCTCCTGCAACCCATCCCTCTTATCTGCCAGCAGTACAATGTCATCCGCGTACATCAATCCTGGTAGAACTTGTGTTACTTTCTGTCCTCCCTGCATATAGCTTGCATCGAATCCCATATTACTTTCCTCCAGGCGCCTTTCCATTTGGCTCATGTATATCATGAAAAGCAGCGGTGACAGTGGGCACCCTTGCCTAAGCCCCCTTTTTATTTTTGCTGGTTTTGTTGTTTCCGTCTCCCATACTATCACTGCCTCATTATCTGCATACACTTCTTGTATGAACTGAACCAGGTTTTTATTCAGGCCATATTCCTTCAACTGGTCCCACAGTTTTTTCTGATCTACACTGTCGTATGCCCCTTTAATATCTAAAAACGCTATCCATAATGGTCTCTGACTTGAAGCTGCTGTTTCTATACACTGGGTAACCACAAATAAATTATCCTCTAGTCTTCTGTCCTTGCGGAAACCATTTTGTAGTTCTCCGAGGATATTCCCTCCTTCTGCCCATTCCTCCATCATTACTTTTACTAACTGCATTGCTACCCTGTATATAACTGATGTAACTGTGATTGGCCGATAGGACTTTATGCTATCTCTGCTTCCCTTGCCTTTGTATATTAGTCTCATCCTGCTTAATTTCCAATCTTTTGGTACTTGACCGCCCTTTATTGTTTGTTCAATCAACTGTCGCAATTTTACTTTGCTTTTTTGTCCTAATCTGGTAATCAATCCCATGGGTATGCTATCTGGTCCTGTTGCTGTTCCCAAGGGGACCTTCCGTTCTATTCTTTCCCATTCTCTTGCTGTCATCTCCTTGTATTCTTGCTCCTCGTCCCTGTGGTCCTCATTATTCTCCATTTCTTCTGCGGCATTCACTTCCAGACTGGCAAAGGCTGTTTCTATTGTGCGCCTAACATATTCCTGTGCTTTCTCTCCCTCCACTCTTTTTCCTTCCTGTGTGGTCAGTGAGTGTTGGACCCCGTCCGTCTTTTTTGCTTGTAGCCTTATGTGGTTCCAAAACCTCTTTGCAGCAGTTTTATCTTTTTTTTACTTATGTCCATCATCCACTGAACCCCAGCTTTTCCTATTTTGATTTGGATTAAGGTTGACGCCTCCCTTTTTCTCTCAAGGTACTCCTCCCATTTGGATTCTACTTCCCTTGGTGTGGCTCCCCTCTTCTTTGCTAATCTGTGCTCTCTGGATGCCTCTTGACGCCTCGTTATGGCTGCTTTAACTTCAGCATCCCACCAGCTTTTTGGTTTATATTTTCTCTTTCCTCTTCTAATCTTGCCCTTTTTTAGCTCTCTTTTAAATACTTCTACTAGGTCATCGTATGTCCATTCTCTATTTGGTTGTTGGTTTACTATGTCCTCAATGCGCTTTGACCCTTTTTCCAACTGCATATCATTGAGTTTCTGGTTGCTTTCACATACCTGCATTTTTGTTGCGGCCGCTGTCCCGCCAAATTGGAGTTTAATTCTTTTGTGATCGCTTCCTAAGCTCTTCACCCCTTCTTCATCAATTTCCATACCTACTAACCTGTCATACAGCTTGTGGGACATCAGACAATAGTCGATTGTGGAATGAGAGTTATTTCTTTCCCATGTTATTTTTCCCTCACACTTTATCTCTGAATTAACTATTGTGAGATCCTGGGTTTCACAAAATGTTCCTAACATTTTGCCTGTCGTATCGGTAGCTCCATCAAAAAATTCCATATGGGCATTCATATCCCCTAAGATTATCACTTCCTTATTCTGGCCAAATTCCTCTATGTCTTTAGCTAAACATCTGAAATGTTCTGAATTTTCCTCATTCGAGTCATTTCCTGTTTTTAGGTAAACAAACCCTAGTACTGTATCTAGGTTTCCCACTCTACCCTGGAGCCATATATGTTCTCTGCAGCTTTGTGTTATCCTTTTCCAATCTTGGCCTTTGATTAGCGCCTCCAGGCCACCCCCTTTTCGGTCTTTCCCTTTTCTATTGCACCCCAGCCATGAGTATCCTTCAATGTGTGGAGGTTCTTCACTGTCTCTAAGGTGGGTTTCTGCTACACCATATACTTCAAAATTTCCAGTTTGCAGCTGCTCCTGAATTTCATCCCATTTAATTCTACTTCTACCCCCTTGCATATTAATGAAGGCCAAATTTACGGGTTGTTTCTTTTTCCTCCTCCGTGCCTTCGTCCTGCCCTTCCTCCCTCCATCTTTGTCTCCTACTTCTCGGTATGCAGGGGCAATCTGCTCGCCTGTAAAAAAGCTAGCGCCCTTCGCCCCATCCGCAGCCCAAGCTGCCATCCCGCTGGTGCGGTGTAATGGATGCCATCAGGCGTGAAGGGGAGGTAGTTCCTATCCCCATGTATCACCCTGTTCACATCCATGACATCGCACCTGAGGGCCTTCCCTACCTCCCAGATCATCTCATTAGCCCTCAGGACTTGGTGTGCTACATACGGGCCCTGTCCCTTGACTGCCGGCACTGTGCACAGTACTATGTGCACATTCTCAGCTGTAGCCCGTAGCTTCGCCACCCCTGTTCTTATCTGCCTGCCTAGGTTTTGTCCCCTGTTCTTTAGCACGTCGTTTACTCCGGCATGGATGACTACCAGATTGTCTCCTTCTCTATTTTCTCACAGCATATCCCTTGTCCTCTCCACTACCTGCCCAAAACACTCGCCCGGCCTGCTTTCCACTTGTACTTTCTCAGTAAACTTCACTGTCTTTAATACTGCCTTTTTAATTCTCGTGACATTAGAGCTTCCTACCACCCATACCCTCTTGCTGCCGGCTCCTGTCTCTTCCCTGTCAGTGGTATCCAGTCCCTGCTGTCTCGACCCCTGTGTCCCCTCTTCCCTCCGGTTACCATCGGGGCTCGTGTCCCCCATGATCGCTACATTCTCCCTGCGCGCCCCCTGTGACGCGTCCGCCCCCCCGTCGTCCAGGGTGGCATTACTGCCTGCATTCTTGTGGAGTGCTTTCCGTCCCTCTGCCTGTCTCTTTGTCCACTCTTCCACCTGATCTTCCAATCTGCTTGCCTTATCGCGTACCTCTCTCAACTCGCGCTGTAGGTTCTCCACCCTGACGCCCCACTCCTTCTCGACTCCTTCTCGTCAGGGTGGCCTGGGTGGACGCACATACCTTGGCGATGCCTCATCGACGCGGTTAGGTCTAGAACAATTAATGGACTCCGATGGCTCGGGCAGCTCGGCAATCTCGCGCAGTAGACTGCAGGAAAGTGGAAACCGAGAGATTCTTCTTCCTTCTTTCCGTTCGTTTTGCGCCTGCACAAGCTAGGAAACAGTCGACATTTTGGAGGCAGCTGAGGAAGAGCATAGTTTGAAAGGAGTGCATTTCACGTCGAAAACCACGTAAATTTGGCGTCCGTAGTTGTCCGGATACGCTGACAGACAAAAAATGTTTCACATGGGCTTTCAGAAAGAAGGCAAAGTAGACGTTGATGTACAAAAACGAAGCCTGGATGAATGAATCCATTAATTAATGAATGAAGAAACTGCAAAGTCCTTGATTTAAACATTCCGATAAAGTAAAGCACATACTTTAATTTCTTGTCATAATTCTGTAGACACCTAAACCGCGTGCTAAGGAGAGAGAGGAAGGTTGGAGCGAAAGAGGAAAGAAGGGTGCCGTAGTGGAGTGCTGAAAAGTAATTTCGACCACCTGGGGAACTTTAACGTGAACTGAAATCGCACAGCACACGGACGCCTCTTCGTTTCGCCTCCATCGAAAAGCCCCCGGCTGTCGTGACTATATTTCAACGCACGGAAGTAATATCATAACCAGACGTGACGTCATAAACTAGAAGTAAAGTCAATTCGAATGACGTCGTTGGTTTATGGCAGGTTGCTGAAGTTTTTCGTACTGTAGCCTGGGAGGTTTGGCTGCGGCACGCGACCCGCCTGGCGGCTGAGGCCGTGAAGAATTCAATTGTAACCTCACCTGACCTCAGCCTGCGGGACCCTACTGACCCGCCCCCAGGCCTGCGTGCCGAGGGCGGGAGATGAAGGGCTCCTTTTAGGTGGAAATAAAGTTTCATTCATTCATTCGTACTGTCTGCGCTCCGTGCTGCCTGGTGCTGATGAGACCGTAGGTCGAGCGATTTGTCGACGTGATCGTGTTGCATCTTCTCTGTCAAGCGTGTTCGCCGTCTTTATATATAGCGCCTTTAACGCCATTTCTTAATAATAGTAATAATAATTGGTTCATAGGAAGGGAAATGCGCAGTATCTAGCTGTCACACTATTTCTGTGGGCACCTGAACTACGCCGCAAGGGAAGAGAAGAAGGTGGTAGTGAAAGTTGAAAAAGTGAAATAGGAGTCGTAGTGAAGGGCTACGGAGTAATTTCGACCACCTGGGGATTTTTATAACGTGCACTGACATGCACAGCGTGCGGACGCCTCTTTGTATCGCCTACATCGAAACGCACTCGCAACGTTCGGGATCGATCGAACCCGAGTACTCCGGCAACGCGTAGTCATTTCGCCAATTTTTGCATCGAGAGGCTGGCACATAGCTTGACAAAGCGTTAAATATGTCTGCTTGGTTTGATTTTAGGTACGCGGAATCTTCTCGTCGCACACGTTCGCACAACGGCATAGAATATGGAGGTACAATGTCGGCGGTTTGAATCCCTGTCAATAACTAGACTCGAACTTGAAAGATGATGGATATGCTAAATAAGAAGTGAAATTGCATGGCACCACACTGAACGCTGCAAACTGCTTCGTCATAATTTATACGAAGTGACGTGCGTATTTTTCGGATGCGTTTTTCTCAATTCTAGGGACGACGGCAGCCCTTTTCGCCTGAACGAGGTGCATACGATATCGCGTAATAAAAAGAAATGAAACGGAAGAGCAGACAACGCACAGCGACCCATTCCCAACATTAATAGAATGTTGGTACTGGCGGGCAAGTCGACGGCGCTGTCACACCATTACTGTAAATGAATTGCACATCACACAAACGCATTCTCCGAGGTAATGCATGGCGTTGAAGCCAAAACTGTCGTAATCTAGTTAATCTTTCTGCAGCCATATGTAGAGCGCAACGGCAGCACGCAACAGCTACGTGTGCGCCGGCCGCTCCACGCTTCCGCGCCGCGTGTAGCAGACTACGCGCCCGGCAAGGAGCAAGAGCACGGCCGGTCTCGAGGGGGGAGAGCGCGAGCGCGTTCTCCCTCAAAACCGGCCGTGGCAAGAGTAGGGTGCCTCGACGTAGCGCGCGCTGGTATCGAGGCACCCTAGGCAAGAGTTGACTGCAGTGCTTTTAGTTCTCGCGACGGCCGCCGGGGACACCTCTCTGGGCGGATCTGTGAAACTGAGTTGTTGGCTCAGACCGATTGTCAGTTCGGTTTCAGAAGAAATAAATCCACTGACACTGCTCATCTCTCAATATTACAGAACATCGAAAATAGAGCATATACGCTCAGTCATTTTGTTCATTTTAGCAAGGCTTTATGATATAATAGTAGATGTTGGGTGCAATATAGCAAGAAAAAAAAAAAAGCAGAACGATATGGGAACATACTGGTCTTTTTGCAACCAATGTATTGGGTAGAAGGTTGCGTTAAATTGAAGGAAAGCATTTGGGCAAAGAGTCCAATTTGTAAGGGGATAAAGGCAGTTCGCATACAAATCGCAACAGGGTTCCTTTTAAACTATGTGAAGAAGATGAGCCCTTTTTGCTGGACGCTGATGAAGAGGAAGCAGTCTGTGGAATTGTGATCGCGCAGATCATCGTGCTGGTTTGATCATCGTGCGCTTCCTTGCCGACCGCGACGTATAGATTAAACCTTCTCTTACACTTGGTGGAGGTGCAGCCTGAAACCCTTGCCTCACGCTAGAGCTTCGCACCCGTACGCTACCGGTAATTCACATGGCCGAAGAGGAACACCCACCAACTGCCCCGATGACCCCGCCGGTCGTCTGCTCTGGCTCCTTGCGCCAGCGAGACCCTGCGCTCTTCAGTGGGACAGACGACACCGACTGTGACGACTGGCTTGCGTCATACGAGCGAGTGAGTTCGTACAATAAGTGGGACGATGCAACAAAGTTAACAAACGTTATCTTTTATTTGACCGGAGTCGCCAACCTGTGGTATCGTAACCACGAAGCCGAAAGCACGAACTGGGACATTGTCCTTCCTTATATCACTTATGCGTACAATACTGCTACGCAATCTAGCACGGGTTTCTCTTCGTTCTTTTTGCTTTACGGTCGGCATCCATATGCTCCCCTTGATACTGTCCTCCTCTACACCCCTGATCCATCAGAATACACTACAGTGACAGAAGCTGCCAAGTATGCCGAAGAATGCCGCCAGATTGCCCGCACGTTTACGACCGACTCTCAGTGGCGCCAAAAATATCGCCATGACACTGATCAGGAGAATGCACCACACTTTGAGCCCGGCTCACTTGTGTGGCTATGGGTTCCATCCGGTAGCCCCGGTCTCTCTGCAAAGCTGATTTCAAAGTATCACGGGCCCTACCGTGTCGTCGAGTGCACTGGCAGCAAGACTGTACATGTACAGCGTCTTAAGCCGGCGCTCTACGATCCAATTGTACCTTCGTCCCCTTAAGTCGCCAGGATGGCTCCTTTTTCTCTGGGGGGCGTTGTGAAGAAGATGAGCCCTTTTTGCTGGACGCTGGTGAAGAGGAAGCAGTCTTTGGAATTGTGATCGCGCAGATCATCGTGCGCTTCCTTGCCGACCTCGATGCCGTTCTCGACGTATAGATTAAACCTTCTCTTACAACTAATTGGATTTTTTTTGTGCTCACTAGGGAAAGACATTTGTGCAATAACAAACTGCATTTAACTTAATTAAATGAATGGAATACCGTGCAACTAACTAGCTGCACCCCACTACCACTGCTTGCTTGCAAGGGCAAGCAGGCCATAATGTTTGCATATTTCTGTCCAGATTTTTTTAATGAATCTACAAGAGCAACAGAACTTTTGATCTAATTTGCACTTGGTGCTAATGTGAGATGATTGTGTGGGGCCAGTGCAATAAGTTCAACTAGCTTTGTGAAGAACTGACTTAAAACTTTTCACCCTTGGGCTGCAAGCATGGTGTTTAACAATAAGTGAGGCATAGTGCATTTCCATTGGCATTTTATTTGAGTGCTCACAATAGCTGCAATATGTAACAGTACATGGTGTATACATAAAGCCATTATATGTGTTTTTATACATATATATGTATACATAACACATCCTTGCACAACATTTCCAATCGGGAAAACAATCAGTAACACTTCATGCGGCAAGAAGTAGAAACCATAACTATAATGTAATTTGGGCTCCAGATAGCCGTACTCTGTCATGATTGTACACTGCTTAGTGTCTCAAGTACCATCAAGCCTTTCTTGTATAAAGTAAACAGCATGTAATATCTTTTACACTTCGGTTATCAACACAGCACCAGGTAACAATAAAAGTGAGCCGATGCCAAATAAAACGGCACGTTAACTGAAATGGGCGGTCGAATCTGCTGACATGCTGTCAACAAAAGCATGCAACTTCGCACTATGCTTCGACGCAAAAAATGGCAGTATATACGTCGAAAACGATGCTATTTCTCAGAAAGAACAAGTTAAATAAATATTAACAAAAAGCTGTTATCTGGCAGTTTGCAGATATCAAATACTACAGGGCTTCTTGCATTTGTTAAGGCTTTTTTCATATAGTAGTAACTGGGTCAGCAAAAATAGCTTTTCCATATTTGTGGCTCTAGTGCTGCAGGCTGTAATGTCATTAGAAAAAGCTGCTGTTTTTTGCTATAGTTTAGCGAGGCATCAAGCAAGTATTGCTTGAAATGGTTGCAATGCATGACTGATGAGTGTTTTGCTTGGATGAAGTCCCTCTTGACAGTGTTGAAAATATGAGAATACAAATGAATTTGTAGCAACACCAGGGGCATTTGGAGACATTGCCATTAATAAAGAAGAAACCTGTTCCTAAGGTTAAACATTCCAGGACTTGACCAGTGGAACGTGAGCCTTCTTTACTGCCGGTAGTGCTGCCAGTGAACGTAGTGCCGCTACAAATGAAACCAAGCTGAAATAATAGTTTAACAGAAAAGCAATCTCATGTGAGGTATAAATGTGCAGGCATACCCTACTATAACACATCCCTGAGATATCTCAGTACAGGTCCAAATTAAGCTTAATACATGTGCATACATATTATATATTTATATATATATAAACTTGATTCCATTTTTGATGTATAGTATGGGTCAAGCAAAATAACTATCATAAATGATAAAACAAAAATCCAGGTTTCATTTAATGCAATGCCCAAATAAAAAGTGCACTGCAATTCCAGTGCATTATTCTATACACACCTTACCCTGGTTTGTGCGAAACAAGTACCGCAGCCATTAAAGCGGGGATGTGGATCCACAAGCTATCTCTTAATGCATTGACAGACTGCAGTCAACTCTCACTTTTTTTTTTTTAAGCCTTTGTTATGCTTAATTAAACTTCATCTACCATGTATGCCAGGCATGCTCATCCCGAAGGGGGATGTATTTTCACCCAAATGAACTTTGCTATTCTTCCTGGATTAAACTGACCACAGCCAATTGACCACCACAGTCATTATCACAAACAATGCTACTATACAAGAGACTACTACCACTCAAACATCTGGTGTTCTATCAATCACTTTCGTGTTCAATAAAACAGTGTCAATCGCATGGTGTTTCGAGTGATGGTAAAACTTTTTTTTTTTTTTTTTTTTTCATTTTTGGTCAGCCAGGGTTGAACATGCCTGTTATGCATGAAAGATAATTTGACATGTCTGCACAGCATTTCAAGATTTAAAAAGATGGACGAAAATTATTAAGCGCACGGGCCTACATCACAGGACACGAGCAAATCGGCAAACTTCTTGAAGCAAGCTCAGTGATGCATTGTGAAACATATTGAGCCTGCAACACGGCCCAAGGAAAGGGGCTGCGTAACAGGTTTGGGCTGTTGAGAGGAGGCGGGCGGCAGGTAGGGAAGCAGCTGCTACAGAGCAAGCCACAAGGAGACAACACCAACAAGTGCAGCTATCGCGCCCCCTTAGGGATAGGGGTTTGGGCAAGGGAAGGGGGAAGTGGACACGGGCTGTGGGTCAGCGCTCAGGCAGCGCCCCCGCCAGCACTCTTGAGGAAGTTACCCAAGAAGTTCTTAACGGCGCTGGTGATGAGCTGCTTCACCATGGCGTTCTCAGTGATAAGCTTGAGCAGCGCCTGTGGGTCCTTGAAGTCTCCGAATTTGGAGATTGTGCTCTGTATGGTGTCGGCCAGGTTATCTTTCTCCTTCTCTGGCAGCTCTCTGATCACGTCAGCCGCCGGGCGCATCTCTGCCTCCTTTGCACCGCTGTCCTTGCTGTCCTTGCTGTCCTTGGAGCCACCACCAAACATGCTTCCTGCACAGAGCAATGCGCCTTGATATAGTCATTCACTCTCAACACTGGTCATGTATTGGCTTCAATTGTATCCATGAAGCCTGTCGACCAATCAGAAAGAGGATGCAACTTCAAAAATGCACCAAGAAAGAGTGTATTCTGAGAAATTTTTTGTGGGCATTGTGTGCATCCTAGTAATGCAAACTTGCCGAGAGTTGCTATGATTTCAAGCATTTAAGCTACTCTCATAAACTACCTTGTTATGCACAACTAGTATGCATGAAAAGACACCTCATGGCAGACTTCAGCACTGTATTTAGGCTGGTAGCCTGCTACAGAGTACAGCTGTCCACAAACATTTATGAGCATGAAAGTTAAGACAAAACTTAATTTCTGGGCAATAAGCATACACCCATGACCTGAGCAGTGTGGCCCGCACTCTTCTTTGTTACCTGCCTAATGTATCCATCAATGCCTGGTAGTGCCTCTAGGGAGCTAATAGCTTTTGCAGATTTTGGCGTTTCCGAAATTTTTGTGGGCACCTACCTACACATGCCACAAGAATAGCAGCCTATACTTTTATTTAAAAAAAAAAAAAAAAAAAACAGCAAAGCCCATGCCATATTTTAATGTTTCATCACTTGGTCACAGAGTGTGAAGGTATGAGCCCATAAAAAGAATAGTGTGTGGTTCTTGTAAGTGGTAAGCGAAGCCAGAGTTAGGTTTTGTGCATGTGCACACTGCGTAGGTGGAATGATGCCATATTCTTCGGGCGATTCACCAACCAGGCATCCCCTGCCCAGCACAAGGCATGGTGTTAATTTTCTCACAGCTCTTACACACTTGTTAAGTGAGGTACAGGTTTCCTAACAGGTTTCCTAACAGCTCGAGGTTACAGGTTCAAGTTCGAGCTGTATTTTGATAGGGACAAAATGCTCACATGCTGACATTTTGACACACGTACCTAAACGGACATCAGATGGCAAACACATCAGTCTGTTTATGACAGTGAACATAGTGCTGGAACTGCTGGAACTAATTAAAGCTTACTAAGCCACATGCTCTGGAATTTTCACAGTGCCTGTACAATGAAATACAGCATGGCAGTTCACACCTTCTTTGATTAAAAGCAACCGAAGGCAAACAGCTACACTTATATGCAATAGTCCTTTAGGAGGTGGTCATGTCGCGGCAATCACAAGAGCTGCAGTGTTTTTTGTACGAGCATATATACATATTCTAATGATATTCTAGTTCACTATAATACATATAGTACCTGGCATTGGCTCAACTCAGCCACGTTGAGTTTCTGGCGCGAGTAGGGGGTCGGTTCGGTCGCGCTCGAGCTCAACGCGTTCGCAATATCAATTGCGTAAGAGCCGCACATGCGATGCACGCATTTGGGGCACACACAGCAAGAAGGCAAGAAGGTAACGAAATCGACTCTCGCCGCCAACAGTGTAGCGAGCTGGTGATGCAATCCGACACTCATTCGAAATGGAAAAGAAAAAAAAAAGTTATTGGTTTATAGGAAAGGAAAGGTACAATTTCTGTCACAATTCTCCGTAAACACGTCGGCCGAAAAAAAAAAAGAAAGAAAGAAAGACGCCGCAGTGAATTATAAGACGAACATGACAATAAGCTAGGCGCGAGGCCGCAATGCAGCCTGCAGCTCTGTGCCACGCGCTTATGATGCGCTCCGGAAACGAGCGCTTTTTGACGGGCGACACGGCCGGACGGCCGTTAAAGCACCATGTTGTTGCGCCATCTTGTAGCGCTGGAAGCCGCGCCATGCATTGGCCGCCTGTACACGATGCATAAGAGGATCCTGCACCGTCGTACGCGCCCCACAACGCCCGTCGCACAAGGTCACCACACTCGGCATCACACCAACTGAGCACGGGCAGCCGTGCAGTGCCGCAGAACGCACGCGTTCCTTGACATTTGAAACTGCAAAGGCGCGCGCACTGTCGCCTGCCGGTCTCAAGGACGCGCAGCTCCAATCACGACGGTTTTCCTGGACAATTAGCGCCCACGCGTGGGGGCCGTATCCGCGGCGCTCGCACTGAGCAAGCTGCTAACTTCCTGCACGGAAAACGTACGCCTGTCGTCAGCTGCACGCTGCTCTAGACAATGCGTATTCATCTAGAAAAAACATGAGCGTTGCAAGCACGCTGCGAGAGTTGAATTTTCGGACGTTTGGGTATCGTCGACACGACGAAATGGAGCCCCGCTCATTGATGTCGACCTGGACGAAAACTCGATCGTCTGGACACACGTCTTGTTTGTTTGTTTGTTTGTTTGTTTGTTTATGATCAACGTTTGAATTTCAACGTTTTCATTTAGATTTAACTGCACCAGAACGAATTCATGACGAGTTCCACGAGGCTTTCACGGCTAATTACTATATATTCTGGTCTCTTATGATATTTACTAAGAAATGAAAGGCGAAACTCTAGTAGCAATGGCCATTAGTAGTCATTTTAGTCATTAATACTCATACTAAGCATTTTAGTAATTTCTATTCAATTGTAGCCCTTACCATTTGCAGTCAACTGAGCATTTTGTCAAAATTTCTAATCAACTGTAGTCATTTCAAGTCGCCGTTAGACATATTGATCATTACAAGTCATTAGTAGTCATTTCAAGTCGCAGTAGGTCATTTTAGTCATTACTTGTAGTCGTTACAAGTCGTCGTTAAACATTATTGGCCATTACAAGTTTTGCGTATGTCATTTAGTCATTACTACTCATTACTAAGCATTTTAGCCATTTATAATCAAATGTCGTTACAAGTCGTCATTAGACATATTGGTCATTAGTAGTCATTATAACCTCTACAAATCTCTATTATAGCCTGTGTTAATTGCTATCTATCACTACCAATCATTTTTCCTCCTCTAATATTCCTTCATACGGCGGACATTTCCCGACGACGCGTCCAGCGGTCACTTTCTGCCGACACAGCTTTCACCTTAAAAGCAAAAAGGCCTTGATATGTCCAGCGGCCGTGGTCATACCGGCCGTGGTTATGGTCCCTGGAAAGCCGCACAAGGTCCGCTAACTAAAAATCTCCTTCCGCAAGAAAGGTTTCGCCTCTCAGTGTTTTTCCTGGTGCTCTCTGTACAGATGAAAATGTGTCACTGTTACACAATAATTAATATTAAGAAAGGAAAGACAATCCAATTCTTTATGTAACCATGCAGAAATACGTTGACACTTCGAGATACACTGGCAGATTGGCGAACCTCTATCGCGCCATTCTTCTTTTTTTTTTTTTTTCTTCATAACCTGCTAACCATTAGCATCCGCTAAGAGGTACGACTATTGATTTGCTCCATGGGAGCTGTGATGTAGCGATATTTTAGATGAAATCGGTCTAATACATTTCGTTTTTATTTC